>JARKHS020034364.1:0-35777 GCA_030143305.2 Amblyomma americanum | reverse complement strand
CGAACTCCGCCGCGGCGGCGAGTACACCCTCTCTCAAGCGGCGGAGAAAGCCCCAGCGGCTGGAGCGGCGAGGTTCGGGCAAGTTGGAAATTTTCGCGGCGGCGACGCGGCAGCACCGCATCTCAACCAATGACAGCCCGGCGTTGTCACGTGACCAGTAGAGGCCTCGTGCTAGAAAGCATGCACCAGTGTTTGTGTTTGTGTCCTACACGTGCAACCTAGAACATGCCTCGCGAACTTTTCAATGAACTGCTAATTGCGGAGGTTGCAAAGCGGCCACTTCTGTGGGACATGAAAGACAACAACTTTCGAAACCGGGCTTGGAAAGAAGCCCTTTGGGAAGAAGTCAGAGACGCCCTGCGCAAGAACTACGCCACCGGTAAGCAAAAACACGAGTTGTAAAGAACTCCTGGATTGCGAGTTTTTTTTTTTTTTACGCTGCAGTTTCTTGAAGTGCATGACGCTGCGTGTGCTTTGTCGTAACAAATTTTTCTCGCCACTCCAGTGAGGCGGCGGAGCTTTTCGGAAACTCGGGTTTTTGTCGCCGCGCAGACCGCACTTGTGCGATTGCAACGATTCGCACACGAGCGCTCTTCTTCGTCGAGGCTTCTCCGAGCACGCATTTTCTATGTATATTTGAGACGAATAAGCATACAAGTGTGCATTGTACTTGTCCACGCACACGTTACTGTAGGCTGCTCAGAATTTAATTCTTTTTCCCAGTGCGCTCGGATGCTCTGTGCAGTCGAGTTGTACCAGTATTGTTTGCTTCACGTGGCCGTCAGAAAAAAGCTGGCGTTCGTGTGTAGCCTTTTAGTCAGTCGTGAAATGTAATTTAACGCACTGCCTGCCTGCTTTTATATGCAACTCTATGGCGCGTTTGTAAACGGGAGTCGGCCCTTTCGATTTCGCACAGGTGTGGACTTGTTGTTGTTGTTGTTAACATACCCACACTGGGGGATCGGCCAAGAATCGGGTGGCTATTCACCTGAACGCAGTTAACAAAAAGGAAAAGCACGTGGGAGCGCAACACCGGTGAATTTTTCGTCATGAACAGAAAAGGGATGAGTGTTTTGATTTTAAAATTTTAAGAATAATAATAAAGAGAGGGAGTAAATATTAATGATTTAGTCAAAATGTAATAATTGATAGAAAAGAAAAGGTTGGAACACTTAGCAAGGCAGTCGGTGAGATTCTATCAGGAAATTTAGAACAGCGGTACAAACAGATCTGTGGCTGAACCCTAATGTGGTGGCGCCAAATGATAGCATTTTAGTGGTGCGTGCACAGGCTGCAGTATCTGCATGTTCATGCATGGTTTTAACACTTTTATGTGCACTCATAATTCTTTATTTCTTATTTTAATTAACATCACGCTGCGTGCTGCTCCCCATTTCAGTGACAACGGAAGAGGTGATGAACCGATGGAAAAATCTCAAAGATACTTTTAGGAAAAAGATAAAAGATGAAGCTGACAGTAAGAGGAGTGGGGCAGCAGCTGGCATTAAATCGTCGTGGCCCTACATGCAGCAGATGGAGTTCCTCAGGGACACCGTCGAAACAAGACGGTAAGCGACGAGTAGTATAAATGTGAAAACGATTTAACAGTTCGCGTACATTCCTCCCAGGAGCTTCTGCAACCTGGCGCCAACTGATTTGTCGGTTGGCAGCGCAGAGCTGCACATGGCCAGCCCTGTGTCCAATGAAAAGGAGCCAGAGACGCCTCTGGACGAGCTTGAGGCAATATTTGAAGGACCAGGCTACACAGAGGGCAGTGAAGCCGGGCTACTTCCAGCGCCAACCCAAAGCACAAGTGCTGTTCCCTTAAGGGGAATAAAACGGCAAAAAAAGCGGCAAGCAATTCAAGAGGCAGAGCGAGAACTACACTCAGTAAGAAACGCCATTACGTCCCTCAGGCCTATGGACGCCTCAAGCCACTTTTTATTATCTTTAAAACCACAGATGGATGCCACTCCGCCACATATGCTCATGCATTTAAAAATGGAGCTGTTGCATGTATGTGAACAATACAGTCAAGGTCAATATCCAACTGACATGGCTGTGAGAGCACCACATGAGTAAAAAGAACTAGAAAAGTGTACTATAACAGGCCTATCTCTCAAACATGCATAAGTTGCAAAACAATAGAACACATTATATACAGTGCTGTGACCTTCAAAACAATTTCTTTTCGAATGTTCAACCTGGATTCAGGCCTGGCTTGTCATGTACGACTCAACTGGTAGAGTTCTCCCATGATCTATTTTACTCTTTTCACCTTGGATTTCAGGTAGACTGCATATTTTTGGATTTCCGGAAAGCTTTTGACACCGTTTCTCATGCATTGCTGTTACATAAATTACCTTGTCTCGGTATACACCCTGCAATAGTAGATTGGATTAGAAATTGTCTGTTTATAGATATTTAGTCTTTATAAATGACATTGTCTAAAATCTAGAATGTAAAGTGAGATTATATGCTGATGATTGTGCCATATACAGGAATATAGAAAATGATTGTGATGTTAGTAGTTTGCAAAACGGGTCTGTTTTGGGGCCTTTCTTTAGTCTTTATATAGATGTTTATATAGTCTTTTTATAGATATTTAGTCTTTATAAATGACATTGTCTAAAATCTAGAATGTAAAGTGGGATTATATGCTGATGATTGTGCCATATACAGGAATATAGAAAATGATTGTGATGTTAGTAGTTTGCAAAATGGGTCTGTTTTGGGGCCTTTTTTTAGTCTTTATATAGATGTTTATATAGTCTTTTTATAGATATTTAGTCTTTATAAATGACATTGTCTAAAATCTAGAATGTAAAGTGAGATTATATGCTGATGATTGTGCCATATACAGGAATATAGAAAATGATTGTGATGTTAGTAGTTTGCAAAATGATTTAAACAAAATTCATGCTTGGTGCACTAAGTAGGGCATGTCTTTGAACAATGCTTAATGTCAACTTGTGCCATTCACCCGTAAACGCTTTCCTGTGAGATCAGTGAATAAATTGGACGGACTACTTCTTGAAAAGGTCCAACATTACAAATACCACGGGGTCTATTTCTCAGAAAGTTTAACATGGAACAGACACATTGAATACTTAACCTTAAAGTCATCTCGTATGCTAAACTTGCTAGACGTATCAGGCCCCCCAGAAAGTAAGCTTTACATAACAAACGTTCGTCCGGTACTCGAATACACTTGAGTGGTATGGGACCCTCAAAGCTGTAATCTTGTTGAAAACCTTGAACGCATCCAAAACCGTGCTGCAAGATTTGTTTCTGGTAATTATAACTTTCACAGCAGTATTACATTAGTTAAAGGGAACCTTGGTATGATAACACTAGCACACCACCGGTTAACTGTAAAATTAGAACTTTTTTTCCAAATTTACTCTGACCTCACAGGAATAAATAAGAACTTGTACATTTCCCCTCCCCATTTCATCTCCAAACAATGTGATCACGAGCTGAGAGTTCTTGAAATGCACTGTCGTGCTGATGTCTACCGTAATTAATTTTTTCCGCACGGTGCAATAGGCTTCCCAAGAGCATTGGTGAATGCAAAATGTGTTCAGAGTTCCTGTGTTCATTGTCACGCAGTCTGCCATAGATTAATATCTCATTAACTTCATATCTTTTGACTGGCATTGTACTTCAAGCGATAGTGTACCCTTTCCATTTCTGTGTTGTAATTTTGCACCGCGGTACACTGAAGACCGTTCGCCCTCGAGATGACTCATCGATGTTACCTATTTAGTTACTTTCTTGCTTTTACCACCTGTGCTTAGCTGTTTGTTTTTGTCACATGATCATTTTCCTCCCATTGTCACCTCTGCAATAATGCCCTTGTGGTGCTGCAGGTACCTGTATAAATTAATTAAAGTATATTTTAGTAACTTCAGTAGAGTTAGTTCTTGGGCTAGTTGGTATTGTTGATTGAAGTTCATAGTTCTTCAGCGCAACGGCACGTTTTTAGCCAAGGAAAAGAAGACAGAAGACAGAAAAGAAGAACGAACAAGGACGAACACAGCGCTGACTTACAACTGTTTATTCAGAGTCACACACACAGCTTAAATACTCTCAGACCAGCGCAGGCGCACACCGTAAAAGAACCAAAAAAAAGGGAAAAATAGGAAAAACAATCTCATCATATCTTTATCGCAGAAACTTTGACAGGAACGCCTTTTTTGTATAATCTCATCATATCTTTATCGCAGAAACTTTGACAGGAACGCCTTTTCTGTATTATACAGAATGACTGAGGTATCGCTGACACACTCTGACCCAGCTTTTTTAATATAGTATGCCTCTATCGTTACACGGGTTGTTTTTAATTTGCTTCTGCTTAGAATCTTCACTGCCGAAAACATCGGTGTGCAATCTTTGCAAGTTGCGCAGTGCTCAACAAGGTTAGCACCTTCCCTATTCCTTAAATCTCTTTCGTGTTCCCTGAGACGGTCGTTGACGCAGCGCCCCGTTTGCCCTATGTAGGACTTGCCACACGTCAAGGGAATTTCGTACACAACGCCTGTGGCGCATTCCGCAAAGCGGTTCCCGTGCCTCTTTTTACACCCAGGTTTCTTGTCATCACCTGTGATCCGTCGGGCCAACTGGCCTAGCTTCCGAGGGGCTGAAAAGACCAACGGCACATTGTGCCGGTTTGCCACCTTTTTGAGGCCATGAGATAGTTTGTGCACGTAGGGCATCACTGCAGGTTTTACTTTAGCCTGCGGGGGTGTTATTGCCTCCTTCCGAGTTCCGGGCTTCAACTTCTTCAATAACACTTCTGCAACAGCGACAACTACCGAGTCAGGGAAGCCGGCGGCCTCAAGCCTAGCCAATTGGTTCTCAAAACTATCTTGCATATCATGCACACAGGATTTTAAGAGTGCAGATTCTAAGCAGAGTTTTGCGATCCCTCTCTTCACAATCTTTGAATGGGATGAACTATAAGGCAAAAGTTCTTTTTGTGCTCTGGGCAAGTAAGACCAGCACACGTGCTTATTCATAAACCTTAATCTCACATCCAAGAACTGCAGGCTGTTTTCAACCGGGAGCTCATACGTGAAAGTGAGCCCCCTTCCATGCTTTTTGAAGTCATGCAGTACACTCATAAGCGTATCCTCATTGGGAATGGCACAATGCTTGTCTAAAACAATTAAAAAGTCATCCACATAACGAAACACTTTTCGAACACAGTCAATCTTAGATTGCTTAAAATGATAGTTCAAATGGCGATCAATGCATGCTAAAAAAATATCACATAAAACCGGGGCGACGCATGACCCAATGCATATCCCCTTCTTTTGCAGATAAAACTCCTTGTCAAAGGCGATAAACGTACTACACAAATAAAATTCTAAAAGCGCTAAAAAATTATCTACAGTCATCCCCGACACATTTTGAAATTGAACGGTTCCGTTATCGTCAATACATTCCTTGACAGCAGCAAACAGTTCTTGATGCGGAACAGAATAGAAAAGGTCGTCAACATCAACCGAAAAGGCGTATCTTACATCTTGGTTCTCCTTTAGGAAATTAATGACATCCATAGAACTCCTCGCCAAAAATGGATCATTTATCTTGAGGCCATTCAACACTTTTTGAAGGAATCTGCTGACATGATTTTGCCATGTTCCCCTTTCACTTACAATTGTACGAAGGGGGGCATCAGGTTTATGGGTCTTCACACTAAAAAACACCTGTAACCCGCCACTTTCACTACTTGTGATGGCTTTAGCAAGCGGTAATAGCTCTAAACGCTTACAAAATTCCGCAAATTTGCCTTTAATCTGGGTGTCACGTTTTTTCACTGCTACGAAATTTTTATTCACTGCTTGCAAAGCTTTTTCAACAAACATGGCTCTGGGCATGGCAACAAAACCTGTGATTTTATCCGCCTGTAGAAGACAAAGCTCATTATCCGTAAAAAAATTCACAATACGAGCCAAAGATTGTTTAGCCTTGTCTTGTCTCTTAAGTTTTACATTCTTTGACAGACAGTCTATGCCATCTAAAAGGCAACGTCCCCGATTTTCCTGAGCTGCCTTCTCGGCTATGCGACGGTTCAGGCCCACAAGCTCATGAGGGGGTACACAAGGTTCCAGACCGAATTTCGGACCTTTGTCAAGCAAGTTCGAGATATTGGCTGGGACAGAAACCCCGCCCATCACTACAAGTCCTCCCTTACTGCGCCCTTGTTTCTTAGGCTTCCTCGCGCTAGCAACAATCCATTTCAAGTTCTTGTTCCACCAAACTTCTGTCAATCTTGCAGCTTCACTTCTGAGGTGATGAAACCGTCTTGAAGCAATCCATTCCGGATAGCGCGCAAAACATGCAGCGCGCAGCCAGTCGGTGTATAACCTTACTTGACGCCACATTTCAGACCTTAAGAGTTTGCAAACGCGTTTCACATGCCCCCACGACGGCGGAACAGCACCAAACAAGGCACTCACTTCTGCGGGCGTCACTCTCTTCTTTAAGCAGAATGCTTAAACAGTAAACAGCAGTAAACGCTTATTTTCATGTTACAATTGCTTGCTGCACCGCACACACGCACACATAGGCGACATAATAGCATTTGCAATAAGGAACGTCTTGCAAAGCACTGCATCGCAAACAACCAGTGGTACAGTCGAGCTACAGACCAGAGGCAGCGGTCAGTCCAGAGCACGCACGAGGGACGGAGCGTTCGGCGCTTCTCGTTGTCTTCTTCGTTAAGCGCCAGCCTCTGAAGATTCCAAATCCGAAGGCCAGTCTTACAATTTCCCCCCGGCCGAAAAGGCGCCATCCTGGCACCCTAGGGCGATGTGACGACGGCGGGGCCATAGCATGGTTTGAGGCGGGTCGTGTGGACAATGGCGCGACCTCGGCAACGATGATCAGGGGACAACATAAGGGGCTCGATGAGGTAATTGATGGGGGATGTCTGCTGAAGAATATGGTGGGGTCCCTGGTACTTGCTAAGAAGATCGGAGGAAATACTTGGAGCTGAGGAGGGTAGCCAGACCAAAGAGTTGGGAAGGTAAGCGGGAGGGAGTGCAGGGGGATCACGGGTGCTTTTCTGCAGCTGGGCGCGAGAAGTGAATGACCGGGTATGCTGTCGGCATTCTTCGGCTGAGTTGCGGCTTGAGAAAGAGCTGTAAATTCGGAAGCATCACAGGGCAGTAAGGTAGAATGGTGTCCATTGTGCAAGAAGGCTCCAGCGGTTCCCGGTTGATGTGCTGGGAAGAGGACTGTAGAGGTCAATGCTGACACAGCATTCGGCGCTTCTTGTCGTCGTCTTCGTTAAGCGCCAGCCTCTGAAGATTCCAAAGCCGAAAGCCAGTCTTACACAGTCTTCAGTGCCGCAGCCGAGCTGACGTCCACTGCCATGGCACAGCTCCTTGTGTGCTTGTGAAATACTTGTTGAAGATGTCCCTTGTCGCAGCTGCATTACGACTGTAGTTATGGCCCACTGGAGGCTCCAAATCATGCATGGCTGTTGTACCCTCTTCTTCTTGCCGCCACTGACCTTCAGTCACATTGCCGTAACAATCTTCTGTGTCTGCATAATTTGGAGGCATATAAGCTGTATCTTCAGTGAGGAAATTATGCAGGACACATGCTGCCAGTACCACATAATCTGCATTCTCAGGCAGCAGATTAATTACCCGGCGAAAGATTCGGAACCTGGAGGCCATCACCCCGAAGGCGTTTTCAGCACACCTCCTGAAAAGAATTTTGATAAAGCACATTGTGTTTGTGATATCGAGAGACGCGTCAAATTATGTCAGCATTTTTTGCCACCCTGCTAGTGATGACACCTTTACAATAAATCAACTTATCATTGCAACAAACCTTGCTCGGCTGAGCCGGTAGTTGTATATTCTTTTGTCGTCATCCAGGCCTCTGCCTGGGTAAGGCCGAAGAAAGTCTTGCCGAAGCTGAAAAGCTTCGTCCCCAATGAAGACATGGGGTGCCACCGTTGACGTTTCGGGAAACAATGCTGGTGGCGGAAGGCCAAGAAGGCCACGCTCCAGGGCTTTGCCAAATCTTGATGATCCGAGCGTCCCACCATCGCTTTGCCTTCCATAGGCCCCAACATCAACTAAAATAAACTTCAAGTTGCTGTCAGCCACAGCCAACAGCACTATAGAGTACGTGCCCTGTAATGATGAACAGTTCATATATACAAGATAATAGTGAGATTTTCAAAAAAAATGGGGGGAGGG
This sequence comes from Amblyomma americanum, assembly GCA_030143305.2. Lineage (NCBI taxonomy): Eukaryota > Metazoa > Arthropoda > Arachnida > Ixodida > Ixodidae > Amblyomma > Amblyomma americanum. The sequence continues at coordinate 27,552 of JARKHS020034364.1, read as the reverse complement.
CAATGTGGACATTACCTTATAGTTGAAGTACAGGCTTCCTGAATTTGGTGGGGCCTGTATCTGGACGTGTTTACCGTCCACGGCACCTACGCAATTGGGGAAATTCCATCTCTCAAAAAATCCCTTGGCGACCTGCTGCCAGTCAGCGGTAGTTGGCACCTGTGCTGGCAATGAGACACAGGAAAGCATTTCTGGTGTAAAAAGACCAGCAGTGCAAACTAAAAACAGGTATGCGAGAGAAGCACCCGTCTTACACTTCAACATCTCGGAACCAACATGGTCGGCAACATACACTTCGATAAATTTTTAGTGTTTCAAGCAACTGATCACGTGCTGTTTTCTTTCTTGGGGAAGGGAGGAGGGTGGCATGTGAGCTGTAGGACTAGTTTACTAATCATGAGATTCAAACTTGCGCATGTGGATGGGAAGACTTAACGGGCTTGCAATTGCTTTTGTAGCATAACTGTTGGGTTTGTATTTAAAGAGACGGGGGGGGGCTTCTGGACATTCCTGACATGTGCTTCTCCCTTTCATCTCATTGTTTCCTTGTCTCATTTTCATTATCGTTATCATTTAAAATGTGTAAATAGAGCAGACAGCGCCTGTTTCACATCATTCGTTGCTGAGCTGTTCCTGAAAACAAAGGTCTTATATACAGCACTGAATTTTTAAAAAATAATCTTTGTTTATTATGCATTAGAACATTTGGTGCCTTTCCATTATGTACGTTTCCTGCTCGGTGATGTGAAGCAAAAAACAGGAAAACGATTAAAGCGAATTCCGTAATATAATACCGCCTGGAGCTCACTGGCCTGTGCTGTGAGTCTGCACTCCGTCACTGGTGCACCTGCACAAGCAGCGTGCTCTGAAGCCAATATTTAGCTCGTTTACCGGAACAAATTAGGAAGCAGCACATTTACGTCCTTTTGCTGCCGACAACGCACCTTGAGGAAAATGGGCTGGAGAACTTGCCACAGCACCTTGCACGTCTCGTGGATAATATTACTCGCTGTGGAAATGCCCACTCTGAAGGCCATGGCGACGTCCTGAATTTGCATCCCTGATGCCATGTACCTAGAAGAAAATGGAGAACTGTCAGCTAGGTGTACTGGTGTCAGCGATCGTCAGTAAATGTGAGCGCACTCCCTAGTACCTCAGAGTCATCGCAAGTCTTGCTCGTGACGGTATGGGTTCGCGCACAACGAAGAGCTTGGTGAGCGGCCCTTCGACTAAGGAATGCAGTTCCTCAAACTTTTCAGAAGACATCCTGTAGTACTTCTGAAAGTACTCCGTGTCCCCGTTCATGAGCAGCGGCATCTGTAGGAAAATATTGCAGTGTAAAGAACCAGCACACAATAACTCTTCCTATGCGAACAAACTCACCGCGGTGTGGAACTCGGATTCCTGCTTCCGATTCTCCCATATGGGTCTCACCCACCAGCGCCGCGGAGACGGGAGTTCGAGCAAAGCCTTCTTCTTTTTTAAAAGGCAGTACTCCTCGAGCAACAGAAGATTAAGTAAAGAGTCATCATATGGCGCGCATACATCCATTTCGGCTGTGAGCTCAGTCATCTCATCCGACTCGCGAGCGGCCATTTTTGGAAAGTATCTCGCGAGTTTGTACACCGCAGGTACGAACTTTTGTTTAAAAAATAAATTTTATAAAGTGCTTTTTAATGCTCAAAACGCAATAATTATATTTAATTAAATAAACTGTGAAAAGAATTTACAAAATAATGTTTACATAGCACGCTTTTATTGTTTGCAGGCTACCAAAACCGGTTGAAGGCGCATATCTTTTGCCAGCAACATTGGTTTTCGCAGCGGTGGGAAACGCTCCGCGGCGATGCATGTGAAACGAAAGCTTGCGAACCGCTTCGCAGCGCCGCGCCGCTGTTCGCTCTGTTCGCAAGTTCGCTTGCATGTGAACCGCCCTTTAGGGGATATGATAGGATAGGATAGCAAAACTCTTAATGCACAACAGAAAGAGGGCAGCCAGAGGGCCACCCGCCTAGACGATGGCCGAAAGGTCTTGACTCTCGGAGGCGGCTTCGGCCAGTCGCCGAGTTGTAGCTGAGTCGCTGGGCCCGAGCTCAGTAGTAAGGTCTCCCATCGGTCTTTCGTCTGCATACCTCATCCCTCCCGGGAGACATGAGGACATTCCCATAGTATGTGGTCCAAGGTGGCCCTAAGTTTGCAGTCTACGCATTTTTTTAATTGCCCTGGGTACAAGACTCCAGAGGGCCGGGTTTGGAAAGGTGTAAGTTGGTAACCGGTGCGAGTTGGTGGCTTGGTACCTTGGAGGCTTGGAGGAAGTCTAGGTCGATGCAAACGATAGTGCTGGGTAATTTCTCTGCATGCGACCAGGCGGTCTCTGTCTGTAAAGACCACCTCGCTGGGGTCCGCCCGGTGGAAAAGCCTCGGGAGAACTCGTGGGCCATCTCATTACCAGGCAGGAATGCACGTGCTGTGGTCCAGACTAGTGTAAATTTCCGGTCTATGACATGGCGGCTTAGGATTGCATTCGTTAGATCAGAAACCCAGCCCCTGCTGAAATTTAGTATGGCAACATTGTAGTCACTGATGATGTACCTCGCTTTGGTGCCTACACAATTCCGTGCTATGGCAGCTTCCTCTGCAGTCTCTGGATTATTCCAGAGTACGAAGGCACTTATTTTGAGGCGTTGTTTATTATCGACGACCGCCAGAGAACATTTCCGACGCGCGATGTACCTACAGTTACAACAGCGCGTTCCGGTAAACATATGGTTTGCAGCTGCTTCGAAAGGGGTTGACGTCATTCGATGCCCTCGTGTGAGGTGCAAACCACATAGTGTATAATAACGGCGCCAGCAAACAATTCGAAGCACGTTCCTTCTCCCCGCGTGCGTGTGCCGGCAAATAATAATAATATTTGGGTTTTAGGGAAAGGAAATGGCGCAGTATCTGTCTCATATTACGTTTGCGTTTTTGCGTCATCGTCATAAGCAAAAAACGCTAGGCTAAAAACTAAATGCACACAGGATATCTCTATTGAAATCGGGCATACAGCAAACAGCTCAAGTATATTTCACTTGTCACTGGTTTCACTCTTTTTTAGAGCCGCATGTGTAAATTTTATACTGACGTCGTAATGGGTAACTAGCTGTCGTTTAACAGCTTCGGCGTCCAACCACCTTCACGGCGTGTATTGGAGCCACAATTTTTTTTTCAATCGGCCATCGGCTTTTATTGTGTTCGTTGCCGTAGGCGTTTTACACTCCAATGAATTTGAGCAAAGGCGCATAACTGACTCCCTGGGACAGTGGAAGCCTCAATCACACTGAGATACGTGGCGGTGGTGAGAGAGAGATGTTGGTTGCATGCATTAGCGCTGACAACTTTGTAGTAATAATATTTTGTTTTGGGGGAAAGAAAATGGCGCAGTATCTGTATCATATATCGGCGGACACCTGAACCACGCGGGAAGGGAAGGGATAAAGGAGGAACTGAGAGAAGAAAAGTGCTGTAGTGCAGGGCTCTGGTATACTTTCGAGCGCCTGGGGATCTTCATTATGCACTGACATCGCAAAGCACACGGGTGCCATTGCATTTCGCCTCCATCGAAACAGTGCCGCCGTGGTGGGGTTCAAATCACAACGTTGTGACAGACACGTGGCACTGCACCAATAGGCCGCAGCGTTGATTGGGTGGATGGATGGAATCAACTTTTATTAGAGGAAAAAAAGTCTTTCAGTGGGGTCCCCTACTGGTCGAGGAGTCCACCGGCTTGTGCTTCACATAAAGCCCGATCCACGAGCCATTTCTGGCAGGCGGGCTGAACGGTTCGTAAAGCAGCCTCCCAGGAAGAACGATTAGGTAGCCAAACTCTCGGGATCTACCATTACTTTAGTTCCACCATCCAGGGTGGTAGAGTGGGTGCACTGCTCATCCAGTTGGTGGAACACACACACAACGTTACAGACGCCAGGTCGCGTCTAGTTGCCCGATTGGTTTTGGGGAAAGAAAATGGCGCAGTATCTCTCTCGCACCTCGGCCGACACCCGCACCGGGCGGTAAGGGAAGGGATAAACGAGGGACTAAGAGAAGGGAGAAAGAAGTGATTTAGTGCACTTAGTGTAGTGTAGTTTTCGGAATCACCGTTCTGAACGGCACATCCGATCACTTTCTTAATGCGCGACCTTTTTAGAGATCGAACGCTTATGATAGCTCACAAATGCTTTCCCATTCGCAGCGCGTAAGCACTGTTGGGTTCCCTCTGATATTTCTTTTTTGCGCTTTAATGCATCACAAGAGTGCACACACTTCCCCAGCCGAATGCAGAAAACCAACTACGATTGAAGCACGCCCGTGTGTTTTCAGAACGGTTCGTTCTACTTTCCATTGCGCACAAATGTGTGCCTCGTTTCAGGAAAATTTAGCAGTTTTTTTTCGCACGGTCCTCTGTGGTTGAGCGCATGTTGCATAAAATATTTCCGCATTACATGTCCTGCGTTGGTCTTCAATTTAATACTTCTATTGACGCAACAGCGTTAAGGGCCTCATGTCGCAGAAAAACCGGTGTCGTCGGCGTCCGCGGCGTTGGCCGTAAGCGAAAATTGGTGCAGTATGCGTCACATTTCGGTGGACACAGCACCACGCCATAAGGGAAGGGATTTTGCTTCCCTTACGGCACGGTACTGTTGTCCAGCGAGAATTGCGAGGCAGGCGTCATTTCCTTTCCTTAAAACCTATTTTCATTTCATTTTCCTTCACTTACGGCCCGGTTCGGGTGTCCACCAAGATATGTGAGACAGGCGTCCTTTCCTTAAATTGTCCAACGGGCCACGCGTCGTGCCGAACGAACGGCCGATGGTGTTCCGTGGACTCCTTGGCAACGCTGCACCACGCTGTCGCGTCTCACTCTTAAAGACGAAGCTGAAGTGTCTTCCAAATTTTTTAGAGTTCTTTACAAGAAAGTTCAGCGGACACTTAAGCTCCACCTTTATGGTAACACGTGATCACGTCAATGAATACGTTCAGCGCCCTGGGCGCCCCTTTGCATATCAGTTCGCTAACAAGGGCAGTTTTTTAGTGCGAAAACCCATTGTGAGAAAAGCCGGCGGCTTGTGGCGGCCTCGTATCGATGAAGACTAAACGCGAAAAGGAGTCCACGTACTCTGCGATGTCAGTGCAAGTTCCCCAGGTGGTCGAAATAAACCAGAGACGTCCACTACGGCACCTCTTTCTTCCTTTCTTTTTTCACTCCCTCCTTTATCCCTTCCCTAAGGTTGCGATTCGGGTGTCCACCGAGTTATCTGAGACAGTTTCTGCTTTATTTACTTGCCCTGAAAACCCATTTTCAACCACAGAGAGAGAGGGGGAAAAGACAGAAAGGCAGGGAGGTTAACTAGGCAGCGCCTGGTATGCTACCCTAAACGTGGGAAGAGGAACGGAGGGAGAGATAGAAAAGAGAGAATCAGCGATAAGATAGGGGTGAGGGCGCGCGGCTACTGATCCGGAGTACCCGGGTTCGAACACGACCGCGACGGCCACGTGTCGATGAGGCGAAACGCAAGACGCGCACTCACCGCCGCGGTGGCTCAGTGGTTATGGCGCTCGACTACTGATCCGGAGTTCCCGGCTTCGAACCCGACCGCGGCGGCTGCGTTTTTATGGAGGAAAAACGCTAAGGCGCCCGTGTGCTCTGAGATGTCAGTGCACGTTAAATATCCCCAGGTGGTCGAAATTATTCCGGAGCCCTCCACTGCGGCACCTCTTCTTCCTTTCTTCTTTAACTCCCTCCTCTATTCCTTCTCTTACGGTGCGGTTCAGGTGTCCAACGATATATGAGACAGATGCTGCGTCATTTCCTTTCCTCAAAAACCAATTATTATTAATTATTATTATTATAAATTTCCATGCTCGTAAACATTCTGTACATAGATTTAGCAACTGACATCAAAAAGGAGCAGTGACCTGTAGCTTGCAGGCATTCCGCACGTTTCTTGACATTATAACAGATGCTGTTACGTGCGCTGAAGACTTTATAAACCATGGGGTAATTTTTTTAGTGTACTTAGTGGTTAAATGCCTGATGCGTAAAATATTTCTGCATCACACGTCAAGCGTATTTTCATGTTGAAATTTGAATTTTAAGCGCCCTTTCTAAAAACATACCTAAAATTTTTTTTAGGTTTTGTTTACGTGGGTTCAAGTCCCAAAGCGACTCAGGCTGTGAGGGACGCCGTAGTGATGGCTTCCGGAAATTTCAACCACCTCGAGTTCTTTAACGTGCACTTACACCTCACAGGCCAGGGGCCCCTAGAATTTCGTCTGCACTGAAATAAGACCGCCGGAGCAGGGATTAGAGCCGCGTCTATGGCTCAGCAGCCGAGAGCTGTAACCACTGAGCCACTGCGGCGGCTTTCATTCTGTATAGGTATTGTGGCGCCTTTTATAGGGGGATGTAAAGATTACATATCTAGTCTTGGCAATATTGATAGAAAATCAACTCGTTGCAAACAGTTTATTGACGCTCTAAAGGTGCAAGTTTAAAATCTACATGGCTAGTTTAACGAACTGAGTGATAGCCAACTGGGAGATGTCAGCGTGCATAAGGTAATTGGTACTTGCTTAAGGAATCCGGCAGGTTGTTAATATATAGCGCGAAAAAAATATGGGCCCTAGGACAGAGTTTTACGGATTGCGTACAGAAACCGAACGCGAGGTCGATGCATGTTCGTCAATTCTAACAAGCTACTCTTATTCATTGAAATAACTTCTGAAGAAATCAAGTGACACATCCTTAATTGTATATCTTTCTAGTTTCTTTCACAAATATAGAAGCGTGAAGTGTTAAATGCATTTTAATATCCAGAAGAAAACCTACAAAAATATTCTTATTGATGAGTGTTTCATTAATTATGGAAGTCACGGAAAGTACGGCTATGATAGCTGATCTAAATCTGTGAAAACAGACCACTTATTAACCTTTTCCGACGTGCTTTTAATTCTTCCTTACAAGTCGCAGTGCAAACGCCCGCCGAATATTTTAATCATTGTCCGCAGAGGAGACCCTTTATTGGAGAAAGCCGATTGCAGCACTGTTGCAGCTGACGAAGAGTTAATGTAATGGCTTGCGTTCGCCATGAATATTTTGTGAGAAATCACCTCATGGCTCTGTTGTATTGCCTAAACAGAGCTGCAGTAACTCTGCGAAAATGCCAGTCTCGGTGGCAGAAACCACCCTTGATGCCCCTCCCTACCCAACCCCGTTCCCACTTTCACCCTCCAGAAGCGTTTACCACCACCAACCTACACTCAGAGCAAGAATAAGTCTCTAGGGGATTAAAAACGGGAGTAAGTTGTCCTCCAGCGAACTCTTTTTAGGGAAAGGGCATGCTGCCAAAATACCAGAGTAGATTTCAATCACTAAATACAGAAAATTTTTGCAATTTGTGAGGGAGGCGTATTCCCACTGTAAAGCAAACCAACTTCATGCAGATAGGAGGAGCCTTTCAAACACGGAACCACATGTCCCCAAGTTATCAAGTAGTGGATATTGATATCTCGGTTAAAAACCTCGCAACCGATAGAAATTCACGTTTTGAAAAGGGAGTTCGTTTCTGTTTACCAACCGTAAGTGTTCCATACTTTTAGCGTTGGAAATCTGCCCAGGCCTGATGGGCAATAATAATAATAATAATAATAATAATAATAATAAATAATAATAATAATAATAATAATAATAATAATAATAATAATAATAATAATAATAATAATAATAATAATAATAATAATAATAATAATAATAATAATAATAATAATTGGTTTTTGGGGAAAGGAAATGGCACAGTATATGTCTCATATATCGTTGGGCAATAAGCCCCTAAAGGAAAGTGTGTTAGAGAAGAGCTTACGCCTTTTTAACTATTACATAGGCTAACTAGCGTTTATAATGCGCCTACATCCACCCTTGACTAGGCCTCCACACGACAGAAGCCCGCTCAGCAGCGCAACAGATCGGCGACGGCAAAATAAGTTCAAAGAAGCAGTGGGAAAGCCAGCCGCCCTTCGCAAGTATCGCCCACCAGCCACCCCTTCGGGCCACCACCCTGGCTGGGGAACTGCTCACTCCGCCTCCCTCATGCAATCCCCACTCGCGCCGCGTAATGCGTAGAACCCTCGACCACATGCAGCAAATGTAAAAGGATCATATCGTCAGCGAGACATAATATCCACCGAAAATAAAGTCGAAATGGCGCAGCTTTCATGCAATGCTATGCAGCAAAAGTGAAAAGCATGAAATGAAAAAGCATCAAAAGAAAGAGCACCATGCTGAAAGCGCATCTTGATTGCGATAGTCATTTCATCAGATCATATAGGCGTCTGTCAGAGTTTTTTAATCCACTAAAATTCTAAGAGCGATTACGTATCTCACTAATGCCAAATTTGAGCTCAGCTCTTTGTGTGTCTCGGGCTCTGTAGGCTGAGTGTCTTGCTTTGCTGGGTCGTGTCGGCACTTCTGGCGACGATATTAGTTTGATAGTAGTATTAGTAGAAGACCACAATGTGCAATACACAGCGCGAGTTTGTGTTGCAGTTTACCTGAGGGCGCGATCGGCTGCGGCGTTAGCCTAGTGCTCTCCTGCAGTCGCCAGCGAAGCTGATCTGTCACGAAATGTTTAGTTATTTATTTGTATCGATTTACTCGGTTACACAGACGGCGGCGATGGAGCTCAACAAACGATCGGGCGCTTAAAAGCTGCGCTTAAAAAAATTCAGTCTAATTTCACATTAATTGTGGAAGTGTCATCACGAGTTATTTTTCTCTTCGACAAGCCTAGACCTTCGGCGGCCTAAGGTTTAGGCATGTTCCGCAACATGTATTTTTGTAAACTGTGCTGAGGTCTATAGCGCGTTTAAGAAGAAAAATCGACCCTTTGCTTGGAATATTTGTGGCGTTTCTGGAACACGAATGCTCGCAATTCCAAGTCAATGTGTCTTCCATACTGAACGGTATGGCTGAACTCTTGAATATTCGACGCAGTGTGCTCACGTAGATTGTATGCTGTCCCACATTTCTTCGCTTTCTGTGAGTTTAGTCTTTTGCAGCAATTTCGAACACGCCTATAGTGAGCAAGACATAAAACCGTTATAATTATATTGGTTATGTGCTTTCTGCTGGTACATTTAGTTTTTGTTACCGGGCATCTCTGTTGCTTGAGCAGATGCTGGAGTCACGCCTGAGGAGTAGAAGCGTTCCACAAAGAAGCAATGACTTATCTTCATGCCAAGGTTTTCCAGTTACGATGAAACACCACTTAGCTATTTCAGCCGTCGTAGGCGGTGCCATGCCCGATCAGAATAGATAAGTTTGTGTTGAAAGCTGGAGGTATCAAACGCAATGAACCTTTCAGCGGTCGTCCATATCTTACGCGGACCCCTGTAGACGTGACACCGAGTGTACATTTTTCCTGCAATGACGATGGCCGGAAACGTCCAAGACGTGGTTCAAGAGGCAGCGTAATTTACGTGACACGGAAAACAAACATCGACGAATTTTTCCAGCCACGCTAGTTAATACGGAGGAAGGATTCGGCGTCTGCTGGTCTCGGGCCTTTCTCTGGAAGCAGGTCACCGCTTTCATAATCTGGCAGACAAATGTGGCCCCACGCGTCCGCTGTCTTATCGTGCCGGGATTTCGCGGGAAGGAGCACATAACGAATGTACCCGACTGGCAGCCCAACACATTTGTATGGTTGTGTACACATTTATCTTTATCAACATAACCATGATATCCATCCTATTCGTACGCAATGGGGCGGGACATCTCGAGAACATCCATTTGTCTTGCTCGCGCATCGTCATCAAAAAACATAAAAACACTTGTGTTGGGCCAAGGGTACAGAAAACTACAGAAATATTGGCACCCTCATAACCGCTTCTATCCTTGTCCTGGCCTTCCCAGAAATCGCCCTGGAAAATTTATCAGGCAGTGTAATATTCCTGAAAACGAGAGAAGATAACAAAAAAGAAATGTGTTAGGAAAAGCGAGTTTTCCATCATGAAAACGGAGAGTTGAGCTAGTTGGTGCATACTGTTGGGAATAACAGCGCTGAGACAGGGACAAAGAAGGAAGAAGACAACAGTACCGGCGCAGGTCCTGTTGTCTTCTTCCTTCTTTGTCCCTGTATCAGCGCTGTTATTCCCAGGAGTTTTCCATCCCGGGCCACCAGATTAAAAACATAAACAATTTCAGGACTCAAAATGGGCGTACCAGCGAAACAATGCTGAAAGAAAAGCAATGGCAGTCCATCCATCAAGCAAAGCGGGCCGTAGCAGAACTGTTGAGTGAAGGAAAATGTCTTCGGAGCGCGCCTACTTGCTCGGTAAAGAAAAAGAGCGCGCGCATTCAAAAAGCGCAGAAGCGCAATTTAGCTGTAACTAACGCAAATGCTAAAATGCAATACGGATATTTCAGATGATTATGTTGAACAATTAAAATCTTTTGAACCGCATTAGAGAGACAGCAAGGAAGGCTTTACAGTTAATCCAGTTAATTAAATAGAAGAAAAGCTGGACTGCGCGGAATCTTGTCCTGCTTTCTTCATTTTATTCAAGCAATAATAAATTATTTATTGTCCTGTTTCATTCTTGGTCACGACAGTACTAAAAACACCCATTTGCCCACCTATATTTTGTAAAGCCTTTGCTGTTGCTGCAGCTGCAGCTTTGACAGTGTAAATAAAGAAGGTCGGCAGTACCGTGGCGAGATGTCTCGAAGCGCCAAAAAAAAACAGAAAGAATCAGAAAATGGATCGTAAAGCCGAGAAGTAATAAAAGAAGTCATACAATCGAGGCTAGTGGTACCGCAATAGGAGCGGGTAAAATGAAGATGGATAACAAAAATATCGGCTCTTTTTTTTCATGGCCATGCGCCTCTCCTGGATATAGGAGACGTTACGAAGCTTCCTGGTTGTATCCTTCGACAAACACGGCGCCACCGGCCACTGGCTTTTCGGGGCTCCTCCACTACTCCGAGCATCCCTCGGGTTCACTTCCTGCGCGGCACAAGGGGGTAGGAAAAAAAAAGGAGAGAGGAGAGCAGGCATACAAAAGGTGAACGCGATGGCCGCAGGTATCACCACCGCGTTCTGTAGCTATCCTAGTCCAAACAGGAGTAGCATTCACCGAAAGGCCCACGTTATTGAAGGAACGAGAGAAGTCGGATCGGTCGCCCAAAAGAATATAGAAGGCCTGCGGGAATAGGGCTGTAAACGCGCGCCCATATGGAGTGCTGTATTGTACTTACGACGACATCCTGGCGAGGCATGAGCACGCTGCCGAGAGGAAGAGGATGCCTGGAGCTGGCTTCCCGCTTTCTTCCGAGCGCTGCAAAGCCGATATGCTGTTTTCGAAATGAGAGTCGGGCCAGAAAGCGCTCGTGTCCATCCGGTTCACTTTATTTTCTCTGGTTTCTAGTGTTTCCTTTCCTTTTTTCTCCTTCCCGCACGTTGCATTCCGGTGTTTCTCTTCGTGGCACGGGCGAATTCTTTTTCCCCTTCTCCGTTCATCACCGCTGAGAAGAGAGCAGCGATTTCTGCTTACCCCTATCCTCTTTCAATTCATGCCGTTTGCCCGTAGTATACTTGCAGTCCTACTTATACTTGGTTTGGGTTTTTCTTTGCCTGTTTTGTGGGAGAAGTAAAAGTTTTGCCAGATTTCACATTTAGTGCTAAAGGACTACTCCAGACATAGCAACCCCAAGCAAGAATGTTGTCTTGTCCTGTGCTCTTGTGCGTCGTGCCTTGTGTCTTGTGCCAAAGGGAGGGCGCCAGACCGCCTAGGTCACAACCTGCCCAACGCAATGTGAGCAAAGTCGCCGCCAAGGCAGGTGGCAGTTAAATTAAACATTGGTCAGCAAGAAATTGCGCGGGTAGAGCAACCTGGGTCCCAAGGAGCCCCATCGGTGGCGGCACCTGCCTACGGGAGGCAGCGGCGCAACGCTTAACCGCTGCACCACTTCGCCACGAATGGCATGAAAGCTACCTCTCAGTGATCCATGAATGTTAAGTAGAGACTGATCAATTCTTGACATATATGGGAATTAACCAACTACAGCTATGGTGCCATACAATTAAGGTGGAGCTAAATGTTCCTTCCAACTGGCTGAATCATTGGCTGCTCGCGATATCTACACCAGTCTTCAAATCGGCCAGCGAAGTAAAAAATAGAAAACTATTGCCCTTTATATATCATATCTACTTCGTGCAAATTACTCGAACATGTAATAGCTAAGTATTTAGTGGAGTATCTCAAAAACAGCAACCTTTTTTAGCACCGGCAACATGGTTTCCGACGTCGCTTCTCGACGATCCCTCAACATTTTGAAACTGTTTACATCCTCACCGCAGCCTTTACCTGAAGAAAGCAAATTGATGCAATTACTCTGGATTTGCCAAATTGTAAAAAGCATTCAGCGAAAGTGTGTCATGAAAAACTTCTGAAAAATTGTATACATTTGATGCCGACTTCCAGATTATTGGCAGGGTTCGCACCTATTTTTCTAATAGGAAACAAATTGTTCAAATAGTTGGTGAACGCTCATGTACATCGCATGTCTATTCCCGGGTTCCCCAGAGTTCTAATCTGGTCACGTACTATACTATGCTCTACATCAGTGATATTGCAGAAGATATAGACCGTCATATGTAAGTTCGACTGTTAGCAGATGATTGTTTCTTGTACTGCCGTGTAAAAGATGTTGACGATGAACTGCTCCTTAATCAGAGTTGGAAAGATGCCTGTGACTGGTATATGAAATGTGACATGCAAGTTAATTCAAGTAAATCTGTCGCCATAAGTGTAATTAATAAAAATTCTCCGATAGACTTTCCGTATAATGTTGATAGCATTCCGATCCATGAAGCGTAATAAACTAAAATATTTAGGCGTCGCATTTACTGAAACTTTACATTGGGGTGAACACATCGATCAGATATGTGTTTTGGCAAATCGAGAAGCTCTGCTTTCTATAACACAAACTACAAACTAAACATGCAACACCAGATCAGATGTCAGGCTTAAAGTAAATAAAATTATAGTGAGAGCAAAGTTAGTGTATGCAAGCTAATGATGCGAGCCTCATTGCGAATACCAAATCGATAAACTTGAGGAAGTGCAAAGGTTAGCTTTATTGTTTATATTCTCCGCTTTCCGCAAGACACACTCAGTGACAGCTCAACGTATTCGAGCTCAACTTCCCGAAGTATCCACACGTAGAAAATAGCCGGTCTCAAGTTTCTTTACATGTTCCGTGAAAATGAATTTAATTTAGACACTACTCTGTATATCCGACCACCATGCATATCTCTTCGTACTATATCAGCCAATCGCCATTATGCCGTGCACATCTAGAATTGACGTATTGAAGTACTCGTTCCTCCCGAAAACCACTGTTGAATTTAGAAGTCTGGATATAAACGTTTTCCACGGTACCAAACAGCCGAGAATTTTGAGAAAAACCCGGAATTGTGCTGCTTGTTCTAATGTGCATTTCTTGGGACAGTGTGCAACAGGCACGTTATTATGACAGGTCGTTAGCTGCAGTAAGACATCAGCAGTTTTGACAGCTATGACACAAGCGAATGGTCCTTGTGGTGGCGGTAGCACTTTAATTTCTTCAGCTTTTCCTTGCCCTAGTGCTCACCTTATCTGGGGTGAAGTACTTGGAAAATGAGTCTCTGACACCACCTGGAGTAGCCGAAAACACCTCTTGCTATGGCGCTCTTCGGCCACAGATGCCCTTGCGCCATAAAAATCTATCATCACCGTTGCCCTGAGCAGTGCTAGACCAACACTCAGCTTGACCTCATGGCATCGATTACTTAACAAAGAATCACTGATTAAGCAGCAAGTGGTACACACTACTTAGGGTATTACAACTATTGAGCGCCAAAGAAATCGTATGCGTGCTCTTCGAATAGAATAGCGCCACTACATTATTAGGTGATGGGGCTGGCTTTGACAAAACGAGCATTTAATATTGCTCTATTTCGTCCAATTTAATTTCAGCTATCTCTTTTGGTTGAAGGCTTATTTCATGGTTGAGGTCGTATTTTTTGGTTGAGGCCGTATACACGCGTAGCATGCGATAATGTTCAAAACGAGGAACATTGGTCTTAAGTGAAAACGCGCTTCACCAGACTTGGCGACCTCACTCACTGGTGTTTTCCAGACCACTCAAAAGTGACACTCATTGCTGATAATGGCGTCTCAAGCCGGTGTATCCAAGGCGCCATAATGGCTTTAGTTATACCTCCATCACTGACAGTGATTGCGCGGAAGGAGGAACCAGCATCAATAAATCTGACAATGGCTGAGCTCTGTCACTTAGAAGGAGACCCATAGGGAGCATAAAATAATTCATGGCACCTCAATAAAAACAACTCTCCTGCTTCTGCCACAGCTTTTCCGCAGTACAAAGAGCTGCCGCAGAGATCTTGGGGCCCTTTGCGCCTTGTGTATGGCTGAATTTTCTCCTGTGGAGATATTTTCTCCTGTGGAGATATTTTCTGCACTTTTTAACCCAGAGATTTTCCTTTTAGATCCATCCAAATAAACCCAACTTACATTTATTTCTATAGTGTACTTTTTGTATCACTTCACGTCAGAGTTGTGCTGTTCAAATTCATCACTTGCTGAACTTTTTCCGTCTTTACTTCCTTTCTGTATGTGTGTACACACAAGATAAGGAGGCTATGTACCATATTTTCTAATTTACAAATACACAGTTTTTTATGCTTATAGAATTCAGAAGGAGGGGGCATGCTTCGCTTCAAAGGAAGGAATACGATACACTACCGAATAAATATTTGGTAAGAAAAACAAAAATATTAAGTTTTAAATTTTAAAGCAAGGGACAAGCATTTCGAGGGCTCGCCATCAACTCAGTTGGTCCTATTCGCTGAAAATTTTTCCTAGAACGAAATAGGCTGTGCCGCCCTTCAAGCTTTATACTGCTGTTCTTTAACTCCCATGACACATCGCTCTGAGTTCTGGGAAGTCGATTAATGGGAAACACTTCACAAATACCTTGGGAAACAAGCCCACTCGATATTCGTGTATGGGATTAAAATTCGCTTGGCGAAATTCGAGGCCGAGCAGGTTGTGCAGCATGCGTTCAGTGGCTTCATTCGACTAGGGCGCTGCATTCTACTTTCATAATGCTTCCTCAAGTTTTAAGCCAATAGAGTTAAAGGCCCCGTTCCCCAGAAAATCTGAGGCGTTGTCGGCGTCAGCGTTGTGAGCGAAAAATCACGGGCGTGGCTCGGGCAGGTGGTCCCCGCAGAGCTACCCTGGAGGCAAGTGGGCTAACTAGGCCGTATTACCTTGCGTCGTCATCCCAACCTGTCCACCGGATAGTGAGAAAACTGCCCACTGTGGCAGGTGGCAGTTAAATTAATGACTGGTCGTTCGGGAAGAGCAACCTGGATGGCAGAAGACTCACCGCTGTGAGCACCTTCCATCGCAGGGCAGTAGCGCATCGCTTAACCACTGCACCACTGCGCAAAGAGGAGTATGAGGGCTGCCAGGGATCTATAAATGTAAAGTAAAAAATGACCTGTATAGATGAGAAATAACCCATTGCGCTAGCTCGTCATACACTTTCATGTGGCGATATATTACACTAGTTTGCATGTGGCAATATCTATCAGGCAGTTTAGTTTAGGAGGTGCTAAGATGAGCTAATAATTTAAGGAAGGAAACGGAAGGGTAAATAAATTCGAGTTTTGTCTAGGGATTTCGAAAAGCTGCTGCTCACTATGGACAGCGAGAGAATGCTACATTCTAGCGTATTCTCATTTTGCTCGTTTTTTTTCTTTCGGGATCTATATTCGTCGGAATTACTCGGCCTGAATTTCTTTAATTCGGGGCAAATTAACGCACGTCTAGACTCTTCGCTGACTCTTAATCCATGACAGTACAGGTGCATCATGATTGGTACATTTTAAAGCCTCTCAGTAAATTCAGTCTCTTACGCCCTGAATCATTCGCTGCAATCAGTCCCTCAAAGTTGTCAGAGCACTGTGCTCAGAAAATCGCAAGTTGTCCAGGAGCTACTTGTGAACCTTTATATCAAGCGTACTTTCACAAAGGTCATAAAAGACGCACTCCGGCTGCCTCACCGTGTACACTAGGCGACCCTTGCGGCGATGACATCTTGAATGCTGCTTCGTGGACACACATGAATAGCGAATTTTTTGGAAAACTAAAACTGAACGTGGCTGCGCTGGTGTTTCTCAATGGTGCACATTTCCGGACGTGTGAGACAGACGGTGCGGCTTTCAGCAAACCGTGTTAGTGATTTTCTCGTAAGGTGACACACGGGATAAAATCCAAGTACATCGTACAGTACCATGCTTCGTGGAGTAAAGGAACAATAAAATACTCTTGGCCGCGAAAACATTAAGATGATGAGTATGGTTTATATACAGCAAAAGAAATTGAGCCCTTCAAGCCGTATTCTTGGCATGAATAATCAATGTACCATTCGCGTTATTATTACATGCGGATCATAGAGAAGAGAAATGGATATGTCAAATATTCCTTTCTTTTCCTAAAAAAAAAGAAGTTACTCTTAACGCGGCATTGTAACTTTTGCCGACTCATCGAGGTGTATGCAGCAGTTGTTTTGCTCTCTGGCCGCAGTGCGAGCTTTACTGATAAATTTTCAGGCCATTCAATTTGCTCTGAAATCTTGTTCCGACCTTTATTTGTATTTCTCGCTCCTCTGTAAAGAATAAAAAGAATATAACAACAGTCCAAAAGTATCTCCTTGCCTATTCTTACAGCAGCTTTGTCGGCAGCTGGTGCGGCCCGCTGCATGTATTTTCTGCACAACTGTTCACATCAAGTGTCTTCCCTACCCAATGATATTGTAATTCGAGAAACTTTTTTCTTTATTCAGTAAACAGAACCTTTTAAATGGCGAAAATTCTTCCCTGCTGCAATTTTAGGTATACATGGGCTATTAAAGCCCACACCTGCGCAGCATTTAACGCAAAAATGAGCAGAGCGCACGAGTCACCCAAATACTGAAAGGCAAAACAACATTCAATGCTCAAAAACCTTCACAGAGAAATCAATAAAAAACACAATAATTGATCTGCAGGGGCCCCTGAGGCACGCATTGAAGTACTCTGCGGCCATGATATCTCCTTCATTAATGTGCATACAAAATACTGTAAATGTCTGGATATAATTGGCTTTTGCGCATCACGATCCCGTGGCCGCTCGAATTTATTTTCAATAAATACTTTTTTCATATTTGAAGAGCGCAATACAACAACGGGACACAACGAAGAATGGACACCACAAGCGCTGCTTGGTGCGTCAGCGCTTGTGGTGTCCATTCTTCGTTGTGTCCAGTTGTTGTATTGCGCTGTTCAAATATGAATCAGTAGCAACTCGCCCAGTTCGCAGCCTTAACGAATAATTTTTTCCTCCTTTAGGCGTCTGGAGCTCTTGATCAGGAGAAGAGAGAGAGGCAAAGGAAACATGGGGAGGTAGGCCAGGAGAAGGAATCGGTTGGCTACCCTTAAAAGCAGGGGCGGGGGTTGGAAGAAGAGCATAAAAAGAAAATAAAAGAGAGGGATATGCGCTCTCATCAGAGCGCTGAACATTGAGTCCGCAGATATCCTTCGCTAATGTACGTCATGGACTGAATACGAAAATTATAGCGGCGTGTGGAGGGGTATGAAAAACAATTTCAGCTATAAATCCAGAAATAAGGGGTGAAAAAGAAAGAGAAACTATAGAGCTGCGTGCCATTATAAACAGAGAATCCCCGCAGTTCTGCGGGTTATGGGAGGCATCGTGGGCAGTTTTGCTCGGTCGGCAGCGTGCAGCAGATGTCATTCAAAGTTTGATGGCCCCAGTAATAAAACACGTACTGCGAATGTGGATTACCTAGCTGGGTCGCCGATCGACCCTCTTTTCCCCTCCCAGCATCGTTCGGATTTAAAGCACGCACGCATCGAGCTGGTTTGAAGTCCCTGTTCTGAACATGCTGGCGATATAGAAAAAAAAAAACAAAGGTGGCTGTGCTAGCCATGTTTGCATGTAAGGAAGCCTTATGACGCCTTTCGCTTGGGACTTTCTATTTAATGTTACTTCTTGGTTCTTTAGTATTTTATTTCACGCATCTCGTTGTTCCAAGACTATGATTCCCTTTCTGGCGTTATTGTAGCCTATTGTTTTTAGACGTTTATTTGAATCATTTATAAGAATTCGGAGCCTCTGCAATGACCTTTTCCTTAAAAAGTTTCCCTCTCTGCCTCTCTTTTTTCACATATTCTACCTTCTGCCTGTCTATCACTCTCTCTCTCTTCTGCCAGTACCTGCCAGTAGGTACAGGTAAGCATGTTCTTCCCCCTTCATCATTAACACCGCTGTAGTAAGAACTGCAATATTTATCATCGACAGCAGCAAGCAGACCGGCCGGTCATTTCCTTTTCTTGGCTGAAATGTATTTGCTACTGTCGAAAAACCATGATCTTCCTTTGTGATAAACCCATAAGTCGGCTGAAATGACCGAGAAGAAAAACACGCTCGCGGCTCTACATTTCCCTCAGGAAATTTGCGTTTAGCATGATTTTACTGCTGGTATAGCTAGAGCTGCCCGATGCCCAAAAAACTGGACTTCTTTGTCGTTAAGCGAAAAAAGGGAGTAGTTGCTAATGAAAAAGTCAAAAAATTTCTTCTACTCAGAAAATAACAGTCCCCTATAAAAAGCAGCCTCTAACTTTTAACACCGTAACAGACACCGCTACTTTTTGTGCCGCCATATTTTTGTCATAAATAATTTAAAAGCTGATCTTCCCCCACCTCGTGCGCTTATAGCCAGTAATATATATAAGGCTGCAGAAATCGGTGTTTCAAGGAAAAGTCGAAATATTCTTCACGTGCATAGAATTCTTGCATAGTCCTCTCCACGCCTTCTTGTTTCACAAGTTTAATCAGCTGAATAACACTGAAACTTCTTTCCTTGCACCCCGGAATTATCATATTTATTTTTTATTGAGCGAAGGAAAAAATACTTCTTGAGGTCAAGCTCAAATAAACGTTGTAGCTTAAGTTAGCTAGAAATAAAAATTTTGCATGACCTTAAGCGCGATTGAAAGGAATCTTGAAGGCGTCTCTTTTTTCCAACTCTCTGTAACTTTCTTTACAAGCTCTGGTCATTTGCATCATCCACAAGTGATTTATGCCAGAGTGCATTGCCCTTACAGCCGCTAGTGGGCCCGAACCTCGCCGACGCCCTGACCGATGCAAAATCCCTTCATGGTGCTTCAAGCGACGGGAAAGGAAGCTTCGCTGCATGGCAGAACCTAAGGCACCGCCACATAACGAAAGCCTTCCTGAATCTCGGCCGCGCTTCCAGCCGCTGCTCATTTGCACGGGGAGATAGAGGAAACATAAAAAGACAGTTAAGAAATAGGAGCCGGGGTTGACGGATGAAGGGTGAAAAGGAAAGAAAGGAAGAATTTATGCTGATTCGGCGCACACCACCGTACCCCTGCAAGAGGTTGCTTTCGTAACGGAGGTCTTTACATAGATCGCATTATGTAAATACAGGATCTCGGCTAGACGCTCAGTCTCTCCGCAGTGCGACGCGAATGGCGGTGGGTCCCTGTCGATTCTTCTTTTCTGCCGCCGAAGCTGGCCCTAAATACGACCTCAGTAGGCGACGTAACAGGGAGACTGCGGTGGCATTCCCGACATCGACAGCATTCAGGCATTTCGAAGCTCTTCTCGAATAATTACACCTAACTTCTTCGGTCCTTTTTTTTCTTTTTTTTTGAGGGGGGGGGGGGTCGCGCAGTTATGTTTTCCTTTTGTTGATTCAGGTCGCTTCGACGTAAGTAAGTGTTTTGCATTTTTTACCTGTAATACCTTTCTGTGTTTTTTACGCGCTCAACGACGCTTTCATTCCTGGTAGAATTATTGAATAGACGAAAGACAAGCGATGCTGCAGCCTATCACTGCGTCAACATACTGTCTTTTCGTCCCGACATGAGGCACTAAACGCGAGCAGCAGTTGTACTGCAAGGAGAAGGGCACTTAGTGTTGAAGAGCGCAGTTGCTGATAGGTACAATTTTCCGCCGCGTACCGATTTACATTCCTTCGTTTTTCTTAGTGTAGGCTGGTGTACATAAATGTCCAGGAGGTGCTATACATAATTCACAGAATGAAATGCAAAAAATAGCTCTCTTGTCGCTCCCTGTTAAATTCATAGTTTGAGTACAAAAATAAGAGAGGCAAGCCGATGGGACGTTTATAAAACGACTGAAGAATCTTTAGAATCTTCCTCACAGCTTTATTCGTTTTAAAACCGTCTCCTTTGCGATTATGGCTAAATTTCAGGCAGCGGACACGCGAACTGCAGGATTTGTGTAGAACTTTCGAAGTTCTATAAAAATGTCCTTCATAAAGAAGCTGGTTATATACAGTCATTGCATTCGACCAGTTGGTGTCACTGATGAAATATCCCCTTACTTATTGAAGACGTGCCTTCCGCCCCTTAAAGTTGATGAGGGTGGAGTACTCAACCTCTTGTTAAAAATTTAATGCAAAAAAATATCTGGACCCGACATATGCCGAACACATTTTTAGAAAGATATGCAGAATGAATGGCGAAATACATATCTCTATTTTTAACAAATATTTATATTCTTCTCTTCCAGCAGATTTTAAATTGGCCAAAATAATTCTGTCCACAAATCTTGAGAGGAAAATCGTCTGCAACCTTAAACCCATATCATTAACAAGTACCGCATGTAAACTACTGCGACACATAATATTATAACATATAACAACCTTCCTCGGATGTAAAGAAATTATATCGCCATTTCAGCGCGGATTTCGCAAAAAACTGTCCACCGTCACTCAGCTAGTCGAGCTAATACATGACGTTTCACTAAGCATCGAACACTAAAAGAAACTAACCTCATTAACCTCATTTCACTAAACTTTTTCCAAGCAGTCGATCGTGTATCACCTAATAAGCTAATTCTAAAGTTGAATCTACACTAGGCGAGGGACCAATCATTAACTGGATTAAAAGCTTCTTAACTAATCGACCACAATTTGCAGAATTTAACCGTTATAAGTCAGCATAACTGATGTTACGGCCGCTGTACCTCAGGGCAGTGTTCTCGCTCCTTTTTTATTCATAATGTTCATCAATGATTTACCTGCTAGCATTGCTATTGTTATGAGGCCTTTTTGCTGGCCCTTGCTTACTGTACCATGAAATTAATTCGCCAGATGACCACGTACCACTTAACAATGCATTACACTCGATATCTGAATGCTGCGCTAATTAGCAAAGAGTCTTAGTGTCACAAAATCACGCCTGCTACAAATTACCAGGAAACATAACGTGTCAAACTTTTCATACCAACTAAACAATAACCTGTTTCCCACAGTTTCACAGAATAAATACCCAGTGAACGCTCTGGCCTATTCCTGCAATGCCGCGTACCTGCCACAACGCTGTCGGCGCTAATGCATGCAACCCACATGTCTCTCACACCATCGCCACGTACCTCAAAGCGCGATTGAGGCGTCTACTGACCCAGGGAACAGTTATGAGCCCTTTATTTACTCAAAATCATCGAAGTCTAGAACGGTAAAGCCAAAGCCAATGAACACAATGAACGCCGACGGTTGGTTGGTTGGTTGTGAAACTTTATTTCCAGCGGATATAGAGGAGCGACACGAAGTCGCCCCCCGCTTAAACGGCGGCCGCTATCCCTTGGGCAGCGGCGGCGTCTTCAGCCAGCTGGAGGAGCTTGATCTGTATCCCCGGGTCGGGGCTGAGCAATAGAGCCTCCCAATGAGCAGAGTCGGTAATGAAGTCACTCGCGGGTAGGGACTGCGGGCAGTTCCAGATCATATGATTTAGATCGGCTTTCGCATCACAATTTTTGCATTTGTTTGAGTAGAGTCCTTCCGAATAGAAGCTACACAATTGGGGATTTGGATACGGATATAGAGGAGCGACACGAAGTCGCCCCCCGCTTAAACGGCGGCCGCTATCCCTTGGGCAGCGGCGGCGTCTTCAGCCAGCTGGAGGAGCTTGATCTGTATCCCCGGGTCGGGGCTGAGCAATAGAGCCTCCCAATGAGCAGAGTCGGTAATGAAGTGACTCGCGGGTAGGGACTGCGGGCAGTTCCAGATCATATGATTTAGATCGGCTTTCGCATCACAGTTTTTGCATTTGTTCGAGTAGAGTCCTTCCGAATAGAAGCTACACAATTGGGGATTTGGATAGGTGTTAGTTTGAAGTTTACGCCAGGCTTTGGCCTGTTGCTTGGAGAGCGTTTTATCTGCTGGGGGGAATCTGAGTCTTGCAAGCCTGTAGTGCTGCAGGATTTCTCTGTAAGAAAACAACCTGTCCTTGCCAGAGTATAGGGCGGGTGGGCTGCACGACCCAGCTCGGCGGGACAGTTCTCGAGCTAGGTTATGAGCCGCCTCATTACCAGCAAGGGAAGCATGAGCAGGCGTCCAGATTAGGCGAATGCGCCGCGTGGGCTGATAATTTAGCAGAATCCGTGCTGCTTGTGGGGAGATTCTTCCAAACGTGTAGTTACGTATAGCCAATTTTGAGTCGCTGACAATGGTTTCTGCCGAGGATCCCACAATGGCTAGAGCAATGGCTGTTTCTTCTCCAACATGTGTGTGCTGAGTGCGTATAGTGCCCCCAGTTATGAGTGTACCACGTTCCGTGGTGACCACAGCTACCATCTTGTCAGCCGAAGAATCTGCCGCATCTACATATACCACAGAGGTATCATTAAGAAAGCGTTTGCCTAATGATTTGGCTCTCTCTGTACGACGTTCAGCGTGGAAATCTGGGTGCATGTTTCGAGGTAGTGGAGGAATGACCAGAAGCTGGCGTATATGTTTGGGAAGGTCAGTTGTGGGTCCGCCTTGTCGTTCGTATGTTATGCCGAGTGTGGACAGAATGTGTCTGCCAGTTGGTGTGGCCGATAGTCGTTCGTACTGCGAGACGGTTACCGCTTCAATAATCTCGCTTAGGGTGTTATGAAGACCGAGACCTAACACTTTCTCAGTCGCTGTGTGCATGGGTAGCCCAACTGCCTGTTTGACGCATTTTCTGATTATGGCCTCCACTTTTTCTTTTTCAGCTGACTTGAGATGTAGGTAAGGGCATACGTAAGCTATGCGGCTTATCACAAAGGCTTGTACTAAACGGAGAGTATTGCTTTCCTTCAAGCCCGAGTGGCGGTTACTAATGCGGCGAATGAGTCGCATAATTTGCTGCGAGGTTCCCTGAAGCTTCCGAATTACGTCACCATTGAAGCCGTGTTCTTGTAGAATTAGGCCCAAGATTTTAATTTTGGGCACTCGAGGAATGGGGACTCCGCGAATACTGAGTTCGATGGCCGGTGGGGTTTGCGCAAGGGATCTGATGTTGCGGAATATGAGAAATTCAGATTTGGCTGGAGAGCACCGCAGCCCCCTAGGGTCTACATAGTTCCCCACGATATCTATTGCATGCTGTAGTCTCTCCTCGATTTCGGCATCATTGCCCTCGGCGGTCCACAAGGTGATATCGTCAGCATAGAGGCTGTGGTGGAGTTGCGGAACCTGCGCTAATAGGTGTGGAAGTTTCAACATTGCAACGTTGAAGAGAAATGGTGATAGGACCGATCCCTGCGGGGTGCCCTTGTTGCCGAGGGGAAAGTCATGCGAGTGGAGACCTCCTACTTGAAAATGCGCCTTTCTACCTGAAAGAAAGTCGCGGATATAGTTGAAGGTGCGGGCTCCCACCCCGAGTTCATGAAGGTTCTCCAAGATCGCATCATGTCTGACATTGTCAAAGGCCTTTTCCAGGTCAAGTCCAAGAATTATTCTGGTGTCCCGCGTTTTTGCCTCAATAATCTGATGCTTGAGCTGAAGCATTACATCCTGCGTAGAAAGTTTTGGTCGAAATCCAATCATGGTTGGAGGGTACAGCTCGTTCTCCTCCATAAACCGGTTGAGGCGGGTATGAACTACGTGCTCCATGAGTTTACCTACACAAGACGTGAGCGAAATCGGCCTGAGGTTCTCAAGGCTGAGTGCCTTCCCTGGCTTTGGGATGAGAATGATCTCTGCCGTTTTCCATATTTGTGGGATGGAGCCCTCCGACCAACATTTCTGCATATACTCAGTTAGTGATTGTAGCGACACTTCATCCAGGTTGCGGAGGATCTTGTTGGATACTGCATCGGGGCCAGTGGCGGATTTGCAGTTTAGCCTGGCAATCTCTGCCCTAACCTCATCCACAGTAATGGGGGAGTCGAGCTGCGTGTTTTCCGGACCAGCATAATCTGGGAAGGCTTGGATAGGAGCATTGCCAATATATCTATCTTTAAGTTCAAGGAAAAGGTCCTCTGGTGGGCCTGCATACTCATGCACAAGCTTCTGCAGGTTCTGCCTCTGGGTGGTTCTGCTACCTGTAGGGTCAAGTAGATGACGGAGCAAGTGCCAAGTCTTAGAGACTCCCATATTGCGATCCATTTGGTTGCATATGTCATCCCAGTTTTGTTGAGTAAGTTTAGCTGCATGATCCTCGATCTCCTTGTTTAGCCTAGCTATTCTTCTGCGCAGATTGCGGTTCCACCGCTGTCGTTTGAGTCGGTTCTCGAGTCCACTCTTTGCCTCCCATAGGTGAAGAAGCCGGCTGTCCGCAATCTCCAGGTGGTCAGCCTGGTCTAACGTATGGGTGACTGCTTTGGCATCTTGACAAAGATCCTGTGCCCAGATATCTATGTCTAGTATTTCGGGGGTATCAGCTTCTCGGGCGGCTCTTTTAGCGCGGAACGTGTCCCAATCGACAAGGGTGGGGGCTCGAGCGCTACGACGTTTGGGGCCAGTTGAGGTCACTATTTCCAATATGTAGTGATCGCTGCCGAAATTTTGTTGAGTGTTTATCCATGTTGGAGTGCCCGAATTTTTAGCAAAAGTCAGATCGGGAGACGTATCCCTGGAAACACTGTTACCGCAGCGGGTGGGGACTAGTGGATCTGTAAGAAGAGTCAACCCACACTGTTGTGCGGTGAGCCACAGTTTTCTACCTTTAATGTCCTCCTGTGCGTAACCCCAAGCCGGGTGTTGGGCATTAAAGTCTCCCGTGAAAATGACGGGGTGATTGCCTGCGAGCTTCAGGGTCGCCTGAAAAAGCGGGCCGAAGCTTGCTTTCCGTAACTTTGGGCTGCTATAGACATTCAGCACAGACTGTGGTCGGGTTTCCTAGGCGGAATTAATTCGACTAGCACGTGTGTGACATTTGTGACTGGGGTATCGTGCTGTACTACCGCAATATTTCGTTTGACAAGAGTCGTGACTCCAAGCGTTCCACCCCCCGATGAAAAGGATTGATACCCAGCTAGCTTGCTATTAGTTTGTGTCTCTTGTAGTGCGATTAAGTCCGGTCCGTCCCTATTGTTGAGGAATTGTTGGAGTACAGCTCGTTTGCGGCTAAATCCTCGGCAGTTCCACTGCCAGATGGTGTAATTGGGTTGTGGCGCCATGTTGTTGCTAGTCGGATACCGCTTCAGAAGAAGCGGGTTTGCGAATTTTGTGAGGAAGGAGCCTGCTCTCTGCTTCCTGCTGCCAGCTGCCTAAGTTAATTCCTGCCGGTGTCTGCATAATTCTTCCATGATGGAAGTCATTGTAAGCTGCACTTGAATGAGGGTGCTGTTAGTCTGCGTTTGCGCTTCTTCAATTTTGTGAATGGTGTCGGCTAGTGTTTGGCCTTCGGACAGGGAATCGCCTGCTTTTCGCTTAGGCGGGGGTGCCCGCGTTGATTCAGCATGCATGTCCGCTCCGGCGGAGGTAGAGGGGGTAGGTTTATTGGCGCCATCGGTCGTAGGCGGTGACCCAGCCTGCATTTGTTGCTGTTTTAGAGCGGCATTTTCTTTCTTTAGGTCCTCGACCTCACGAAGTAATTTCCCTACCAGCACTTTCAGGTCTGCTAGCTCAGAGGGGTTGGAGTTAGATTTCTGGGAGGCTTTATCTGCCCAGCCTACCTTTTGCGTGCCGACGGCGTCCTGGTTCAAACCGGGGTTCCGTGGCTGGTGTGAAGGAGTCCTGGATTTGGAGGCGGACCGGCCTCTCGGTTCCAGTCGTGGAAAGGAGCTGGATCGATGTCTATAATTTGTTCGTCCCCTGCTTTTGGAGCGGCTGCGTCGCTCTTTAGACTGCGGCGACTCTTGGCTATGCTGGGTCAGATGTTGGCGTTCCTGTTCCCAGCGGCGTTTGCTGACAATGTATGGAGTGCGGTAGATTTCGCGGCATTTGTTGCTGCCCAGTTCATGGCCCTTACCGCACAAGGCACACTCAGGCTCGCAGCTATGTGTCTCAGGAGGATTGGCCACGCCGCATCCGCGGCAGCGAGCGTTTTTCGGGTCCGGGCAAACGTCTCTGCGATGTCCGAGTTGTCCGCACAAAGAACACACTTCGTATTTTTTTTTGTAGAGGCAGCAGCGAATCATGCCACCACCGAAGCTGATCCAACGGGGAACTCGCTCACCGTTGAAGAGAATGAGGACCGTCTGCGACTGCGCACCCATGCGCCGGACTCCACATATTGGAGGATTCCTTGGATGCTGAAGGTTCGCAAGGATGTCAGCGTCCGATAGATGTTTCGGAACGCCTTGGATCACTCCTTTACCACTGCCATCCGGCGTGGCGACATACGAGGTGATGGCGATCTTGTTCGCGCCGTAGATGAGCTCCTTGATGTTTAAGTAGCGTTCCACTCGTACCGCGGAATGGGTGGCCACCAGTATGGTGTGTTGCTTGAAGTTGAGTAGCATGCAGTCTTCAGATGATTCTGCCAAGGTGAGGCCCGCGGCGTCCCGGATGAGTTGAAAGATGCCGAGTTGGCCACAGCTCTCGAGTATACGGAGGCCGCCCGATGGCCGGAATATCACCTTGGTTAGGCCCTTGGGTAGGCGAGGTAGGTTCGACGCCACCGATTGTCGAGCAAGTCGTCGGCCAAGCTTTTTCGCAGAGGAGTCGGCAGAGTGCCGCATGCTGCCCTGTCCCTGGGCGCGATCGGTTCCATTGTGTGCCGCGGGGTTATTCCTTTGGCGTTCGTGACCGGAGCGTTTCGATTCACCGACGGTGAACCAACCATATTGGTGCGAAACTTCTTCGGGGCTAATGTCAGTCCCCTCCACGGTGACTTCCATGTCCAATGTTGGAGGAAGATCCCACTCAGATAATGCGGCACAGCCCCGTCAGAGCGGGGTCGCTAGGCCTGGCGTGGGCCTAGCGGGCCGTGCGTACCGGCGAGAGCCGAAACGCAGAAAAGTCCGCAGAAACAGGCAAAAAGGGACTTGCCGATGCGTCCGACGGCGTTATCCGAGCTTCGAAGACGAAATCCAGGCAAGAGCGGTGTTGACCGTCGCTGAATTCAGCGGTGGGCATGGGTGAAGCGAGGAGCGTTCGCGCGAGCGTCCGATCCACGCCACGTCCGAGCCGGT
>JARKHS020034363.1:17500-74062 GCA_030143305.2 Amblyomma americanum | reverse complement strand
TCGTGAATGCATAACTCGCGCTCAGGCCAGGCCTTAAACTTGCGTGCGGAACGTTCTAGGCTCGTCAGATCAGCTTCTGGAGAAGAACTTTTCACTCTTCACACAGAATAATGAACTCCTCCGCTTTATAAGACTATTCCTCAGCTGGTTGATTGGTTCGAGCCTGTTATCGCCACTCTGAGGTAAGCATTCCCTCCTCCTTGTTTTATTTTTTAATTTGCCTCTAAAACAGGAACTCCAAAATGAGGAAATGAGGACTATTCGTGGAGATGTAGGCATCTCAGCCATTGAAATTCTCAGCTGCGTCATTTCAGGCCTTAAGTTAAAGCCTCAACCATTCTGCCTCTGCGAAGAGGCCCTGTCGCTATCGCCAACACCCGGCTGTTTCCAAGGGCGCGTGCTCTCCAAGTAAACATTTTTTATCGTAACTGTTCTTCTAGTTTCTGTCTGTCCGCTTGTCGTCGCCTGGGGCGACGTTATGCTACTCCCTTTCCAATTATGGGCGCGCATCTTTGTAGTTTGTTCCTTCACGCTCAAATCCGCCGGCACGCGGCTTGATCATTTTGATTGTGACGCGAGATGCGACCAGGACTATCCCGATTGATCGCGGCCACGAACAACTGCTTTCACATATCTCCAGATTGTTGCAATTTCTTTTGGTTCATTATATTGAAGGTTCCTTGCCAGCTTTTAACTGAGCGGAGCCAAGAACTGCAGGGATTCTGTTCGATGACCACCGAGCACGCTTGGTGCTTGTGCAGCCGTCGAGTCACTCAGTTCATTGTGGGCGCAGGTCAGCCCCAATCGACAGTTTTCTTTCAGAAGAACTTCTCGCTGTCTTCCTCACTGCCTGCATTACTGTCAACACTACAGTGATAGTGTTTCGTTGATGCAAGGCGCCTTCAGCGAAGCGCACTTTTGCCAGAAGTCTCACAGAAGCGTTTGTCATTGTCGACACCACTCCGCTCCCACGTCGCTGAGCGCATGCATCAATGTGACTCTCATGCGGCAACTCTAAACCCTTTCTCGACTCAGCACGGCAGCCTGCCGCCAATGACGCAGTGAGCCATAGTGTTCGGACGCCTTCATTTCCCATAAATAAACCACGTTTTCATGTGAAGGCTACCCATCTCCTAATTCGCCCCGCTATCAGCGTGGATATGTGCACAAAGCTATAAAAAGCAGGCATCGTTTCCGGCGCACTGATCACTTCGTCACAGTGCACGTCGTTCTTGCTTCATTTTCGTGTATCAGCTCGATTCCGTGGCCCCCCACGGATTAGCAAGCTCCGAAGCAGGACGTCAACATCTTAGTAACAAACATTGTAATAAGATGTAACTGTCGGTTTATTGAAGGGTCGTAGCGAGTCCAGTTCAAAAGACAAGGAAGAAAAAACGACAGCCCGAAGGAAGCAAGCAAAAAAGAATTCAGTTTATTGCGGCGTTCTCGCAAGGCCCATTCGAGAAGAGCAAGTAAAGCCCAGCATCACGACCTTTTAAGCTGCCTCCTGTCTGTCTACCGGAATCAACTTTAACAAACATTTTCTTATTGGCTGCAGCACTGCGTCGTTTCTGACCTCCCCTTCGCCTCGTAAGCCGCCAATGGAAGACTCGCATTTGAAACTGTTTCATCTTCGAGTTGCACCGCAGCTTTTCCAGTTCCGTGGGGCTCCCGCATTCCGACCCCTCTCGCCCGCATTCAGAGTAGACAGCCAGCGGAAGCACTCGAAAGTGGGCGGAAGGGACGGGATTCCAGCTGCGCCTGCATCGCAAGAGAAAGCGTGGACGACAGCACGACGAGTCGCCAGCAGCGGACAGAGCGGCGTCTGCGTCGGCAGGCGGTTGCCCCCAGCGACGCCATCGATCGGCCAGCAGCGGCCGCCGCCCCTCTCCTGGAAGGCTGCTGCTGGGCCGGGATGCCTTGTCTGGCGCGGGACATCCCCAGACGCCGCCGCCGAGGCTATTCTCCCCTTTTCGGACACGTGCAGGCACGCCGACCAAAGGCCCCGTAATGGTACGTTGCGCTGGATCGCCGGAGGGGCAGTTTTTCCGCCGCTTTTCATAGCACGGGTGCGGCTCCGGCGAACTTCAATGCGTGAGCAAACAGCTTGCCACGTCGGAGCTGAGAATTCGAAAACAGTCTCGGCATGCAACGCGTGGATGCCTCGGGGGCGTTCAAAGTTATACGCCTTAACACCAGTGAGGCAGCGACTGCGAGAAGCACTACGGGTACGAGAGAAGGGGTAAAGGAGCGTACGCAAATGTATTCATTCAATGCACCGTTTTTGTTGCCCTCTAGAGTGTTGACGTTCTAGCTAGCCCACCTGCTGCCACGGTTCGGTGGCTGTGGCATTCGACTCATGCACCCAAGGTCACGGGATTAAATCTCGGAAGCGAAGGCCGCACGTCGGTTAGGGTAAAATGCGAAAACACCCGTTCGCTCTGCGGTGCCACTGCACGTAACTGACCCGAGGGGGTACAAGTTAATCCGAAACCCTTCACTATACAGCGTCCATCATAGCCTACATGCAACTCCGGGGCGTTAAAGCCCCCACACCATGCCGATGTGTCATGTTGTTCCAACCAGGCGGCCAATCCACAGTGTCCCAGTTGAGTGAACGCCACGTGCTATGCGTTTCCCCGACTTAATTGGAACACTTCCTTGAAACGCAATGTGCTCATATCCATTCACGGGCAGAAATTGGTTCTCATGTGCTACTACCGCATTAAATTCCTTTAAAAACGAGAAATATTTTACAACGGTCACGCTATCTTTGCGGCGGTACCTTACATCGACACAGTACACGAAATCTTCTGCAGGTGTTTATTGCTCATTAATTCCTACATTGAGAAGATTAACATTTGCGTTACTCTCATGTCGGTCTTAGGTGCGCTTTTTCCTCTCTTCCATAACCATGCAAGTCTGCGTCCAAACTGGCTGCGAAACCCAATATTATATCGCTTGACGTAAATGCGGCGTCGGTCATGAAATTTTCCCACTGGCTGGAGAGAAGTGATGTCACCAGAGTGGATAATTCTATTGGCTGGAGGCAAATGATGTCAGCAGACCGGAAGTGACGTCAATTTCGGTAATGGCATCAAAAGTACCCAATGCTGTCGCATTGCCAACACATAAGGGAGTTAGGTGCGCCTGTGAATTTTTTCAGCTCATGTTCATGAGCTTCAGGTTCGCAATACCTGATCGAAAAAAAAGGTACATTGTTTTTTTTTGAACACACACACTAACGCACAAACGCACGCACGCACGCACACACACACACACACACACACACACACACACACACACACACACACACACACACACACACACACACACACACACACACACACACACACACACACACACACACACACTAACACATTTACATTACTGCTCCCACTCATGCACTTTTCAAAACCGCATGCAGTTATTAAAGCGCGTACATTCTATATATGCATTTGCACACGCACTGTGTGTTGTCTACAGAATTCACTTTTCATAAGTGTACGCAGGCGACCGCAGCGGTTGCCAAGTGGTTGAGCATCCACCTCGCAAGCGGAAGGTGCGGGGTTCGATCCCCGGTTCCGCCGGGTACCCGCTGGTGATACAATTGGTACAACCTTTCCGCTGGTCTGTTGCGCGGCTTACTTCGGGTGAAATGATTGGAAATACCTTGTGTCATGGCGCTCTTTGGCCATAGATGCCCTTGCGCCATAAACATCCAATCCAAGAGTACGCAGAGATGTTAACAACCTCTTGGCAGGTGCTCTTTCTTTTTTTCTGAAAGATTCTGAATGCTCTGGGCTTATATTTGAGAATAATACAACAATAAAGTCCGCAAATTTACCGGAACGAACTTGTCCGCTGTGTAGTCACCTCTTCCCCATTTACGCTTAAAATATGCACGATCCGTCAGTATCAACGCACTTCTCTGAGCCAGTATGCGCAGTAGTGAGAACCAGTTTGATTTATACGAAACCGCGTACTTTGGCAGACATATATAGCCCCCGAGTTAAAAGACAGTCTCTGCTTTGTCATGCAGAGCAAGGGTCGTCAGCTCGAACGCGAGTCATTGTCGAACTCCGTTCTAGCGTGACCAGCGTACGTGATGCATGGCGTGCTTCTTTCACGCTTTTAATTCCGCTTTCGGTTGCAGACGATATAAAAAAATCGATGGAATACTATTTCTTGTCGCGCCTAATTCGTTGCCCAGTTGTTCTTGTAATGAACGCTTGTCTGGACTTGAATGCCACATGCAGAGATTGCATGCCGTATATACAGGAAACGATCAAACGTTTCTCATGCACACCCGACGCTTAAAGTAGCCCCAGTGGGAGCAGTCTTGTTCGGCCAATATTTGCGTTTCGCTCGACGTCGATTTTGCGCTTGTCTTACGCCCACAGAGGCGCAGTGGCTGTAGTTTGTTTCGTTGAAACTCTGCAGTGCTGTTAAAGAACGAGACCAGGCGGCTTTGCAAGCGATCGAATTCGAATCGTGAATAAGAACCGTTTTATTCCACCTTTCCTGTTTTCGTGGTATGGTGCATTAGTATTCATTCGTGACGAACTCATGCGTGATCGTGCAGCCGAGACTTTAGTCGCCTGCCAAAGTAAATGCACCGCCTTTTTTTCAGCCGTTCTATGCCAGTCAAAAAACACAACAGAAAAGTTTATGTCGTCCGAACAGATTTTCTGTGACGTTTTTGACGAGGAACTTGTACTAAAAAAAAGAAATTTTTGTAGTAACAACATAATTTTGTGTAGTTATTACAGAAAAGTGCTGCAGAACTATAGAGACTGCTCAACTACAAGACAATACTACAAGAAAAATACTACAAGACAAAAAAATCTGTCCTTGCGACAAAACTACAAAACATTTTGGCGTGCTTTTTACAGAGTTTTGTCGGTTTTTTTAATCAAACTGGGATAGTGTGGAGCGCTGCGTCGCGTACTGTAGCTTTCAAGCTGTTGCATGGTTTTAGTTTTACCGAAGCACAGTGCATGAGAGAAACTGGATAAAACACGAAAAGTTACTGTGAGAATATCAGTACATTTGCATTGCAGCACATTTTCTGCGAGAAGTAATTCCTTCTTGGTGAATAAATTTGAACATAGGTGAAAATTTGTAATCCCCTCGACTGAATTTCTGCCGATACGCGTCCGACTAAATGCGTGGACGGAGGCAGTTCCACGAATAGTGCTACGAAAAACTTTGCCTCCAATCAAACTCACTTCAATGGCCCTAAAACTTAAGCAAGTGCCAGCTTTAGGTTAGTTTGTGCCTCCAACTTCTAAAATACAGTCAGATTTGGATGTTTGAATTCAAGCAAGAAGTAATAAGGTCCAAGTGACATAATGCTCTGACTCGTTCCACTCTCTACCCACCCCCCTTCCTTTTTTTTCATTTTTAGCATCAGTAAAGACTTTATTTGCTACCAGAGATAGTGACTTACTTCGTTTGCCAGCGTTAAATGCGACTGTCAAACCTGATGCTGCATACGATGCTTACACAAAGGTAGCGGGGCCACAAAAAGCAACGCAGATCCACGATGCACAAACACCCTTCTTACTTCGTTCAGATTAGCTTCACCAGTACTGGGGTTATCTTTTCGCAATTTGAACCGTTCAAGTAACAAGTAATTAATTCAAATTAACGGTTGCCTTCCATTATCGTAGTCATGCGCAGCGTGATAAATTTTGTTACGCCTGACGCGCAGATCGTCTGACCAAAACTAAAAACTATTAGAGGAGAGTGTGCCCTGAATTCCAAGCTAATGACCTCTCTAAATCACTTATTTCTACGTTTTTTAAAATTAATTTTCACTTCACCGTCTATTTAGTGACTAGCCGCGGCTTCTCTTTCTAACAGTTCTCCCTCCTACGTGAGTAATATTTTCTAGCTGTGATAACGCACTGTGACGCGCTAGCGAGGCCATTTTGTAAGCGGGACAAAATCTTAAGAACTGTGCATTGCAAAAACGATGCGCGTGACGATGCGTGCAGAACTAAGACTTTTCGGCGCGAATTCAGCAGCAGTAAAGCAGCCCCGCAGAAAACTCAGCTCGAAGACAGGATGCCACTCGTAAAAACAAAAGCAGCGCAAAAGCTCTACGCGTACGTCACAACGAACCCTACGCCAAAAAGACAAATACTTCAGAAAAAAAACAACTGACAGGCATCTTTAAATGGAAACGCGGTGACATGCAGTCGGAAAAGATTAGACTATTGCAGGACTTGAAATGCGTCACAGACACTCGCGGATTATAAAACACGCTACATTTATCGTCGCCTGAAAATAAAAGTAAAGTCTTTTTATCACGTTCTTTGTCATTGGAAAGGTCAGTTCACTGAGAAAAAGAGCACAAAACGGAGAGGTATTGAAGCAGTGCCCTCGTGCCGCACAACAGCATCGGCAGCAAAGCTGCGCCAAGTTTATCGCGCGTCCTTCCAAAAGGCGTAACAAGTTGCCCGTGAGCAGTAGTTCTTTCCGGACGACACTGGTGGCGATCTCTGTCGATTTCCCGAGGCCGTGACAAATGGCTGTCGCCCAAAGCTGCACGCCTCTTCACCCCGCCCACTATTCCACACCGTCACGCTGACTGCCGGCCGGCGTGCGCTTAGCACCGAGCCCCGAAGGGGAGTGTTGGTGGAAACCATTCGTCTCAGCCGCCACTCTACTACACGGCCATAATTGGGGTGCCAACGCTGACGCGCCGAAAGACGCCAAGGAAATGTGTGAAAAGGAACGAAGTCGTGGTACAATTAGGTCAGCCAGGGTTGCTGGCACTTTCAAGTGAGGAACTAGCTACTCGGTGAACTCGGACAGGACGCCGGCAACTTCACCGTGGATTTAATAGTGAGGCACAGATTGGACCGCTTTTTAGCTCTTTATCTCTGCTCGTATTTTAGCTTCTGTATAAAACCTCGGGCTTACAAACTCTCTCACAGAAACACATGCTCTTAGCGGACAAGCGCAGAGGCAAGGAAGGTCAGAACAAAGAACGCGGTACATGGTTCTAATCAGCAGAGATTACGAAGCTTCTGAAATTAATACTCCTTAAGTATATGAGGCCCTTGCACTTACGAAACTGTTTAAAAGTACCTGCATAAGTGGTTTTCATGGCTGCGCGCTTCCACGGTTTTCTCTTTAGCATTTTATATGCACTGCATACTAAAATGAACCCACTTCTTTTCCATGTTAATTTTCGCTTTATATAAGCTTTCGATCCCTAGTCTGTGGCATTAACTTTCATTAAATATGCGAATGCAAAGTGCGCGTACTGCTGTAATGTACACAGAGGTATGACAGCGAAACTTTATTTTACTTTTATTGTCATTTCCTACTTAAAATTATTCGTATGTTCCGCTTCAGTGTTGTAATATACACCGGCCTCTCTCATAAGCCATTTTATTACTCATTTATTATTTATTTATTACATGCTACGAGTCCTTTCTAGTACTCAGTATATGCATAGTGACAAAATGCCAAGAGAAGCTGATACAAACAAACCAATAACAAAATATGCTTGGTGGGTGCTACACAAATGATCATAAAGCAGAGACGAGAACTCTTCACAGGATACTACAGATACCATGTCAGCAGGTAGTTGATTCCAGTCGCGTGCGGTCAGCGGAAAAAAGAATGCTTCAAGCAATCTTCAGCAGCACTGAATTCTTTGACATGTCGAGTGTGTTTATTACGACTAATACCAGATGTGTGCTCCGTGATGTAAATTTTCATGTGAATGCGAATAGTTTCATTCATGAGCCACCGCGGTAGCTGAGTGGTTATGGCGCTCGGCTGCTGACGCGAAAGACGCGGGTTCAATCCCGGCCGCGGCAGTCGAATTTCGATGGAGGCGAAATTCTAGAGGCCCTTGTACTGTGCGATGTGAGTGCACGTTAAAGAATCCCAGGTGGTCGAAATTTCCGGAGCCCTTCACCACGGCGTCTCTCATAGCCTGAGTTGCTTTGGGACGTTAAACCCCCATAAACCAAACCAAACGATCATGCCCTAACACTTTTCTTTTCGGGCTCCCACACCTCGCATGCGTACTCTAGCAGTGGGTGCACCAACGTTTTATATGCAGCTAGTTTTGTGTCACTTGAGGCACTTTAGTGTTCTCCTGAGATATCATAACTTCTTATTAGCTTTACCAACAATGGGCATGACGTATGACCTCCAAATAAAGTTCGACGTGATAGTCACCCCTAGGTATCGAAAGCACTCCACTGTGGCGTATTGTTATCTACACATCTTGTTTAATTTCTCTTCAATATAACTATGCAATTTTGCAGCTATAAAAATGTCGCTGTCCACTATCTCTTGGGAAAATGCTGATTGTTTCTAAACTAAGACGACAAAAGTAGAAGGTGCCGACCAAAAGAAAGGATGGGATGACGTTTCGGCTCCCCCACGGGAGTTGTTCACATTGAGGCATAACGTAGCTTCGTCGTTTATTTATACACAATTTGTGAACAAGGCTCCCGTGGAGGAGCCGAAACGTCATCACATCCTTTCTTTTGGTCGGCGCCTTCTACTTTCATGTACCATCCCGACCAGACGGGTTTACGTCAAAGTCTAGACTTTAAACTAATACATTGAGTTTGAAGTTAGAATCTAATGAGAACAAAGATTCTGTACAAAAGCATTTTTGAACGAGAAAAAGTTTATGAACGCAATTTTTTTTTCATATCGTAAGAATTCACTACAACAATCAATATATCCGCAGATCTCCCGACAGCAGGCTTGCATTTTTCTTTATGTGAACCTATGCGCTAAGTGCGACACAAGAAGACAATACACACACGACACAAGCGCAAACTAACAGCTGTTTATTCCTTGCGGAAGATGCGTTTATATACGCAACGTCAGTTTTTAGAAGATGCAACCTTCCCGTCATCAGTCACGTGACCATCACCACAACCCAGCATCTGCATTTATCGTACCAGTTTAGTTTTTTGTAAGTGCAATACAAAGAGTGCTTACACGCCTTCATTTTTCCGCCTTTTCGGTTAAAAATGCTTCAACTATTTCTCTTTAAATCCTTTCTTTCTGCGTACCTACAATTGTGGTCCTGTGGAACATTGGTTCGCATTTCTTTTTACACCTGCTGCAATATTGCGCTAAAATCCCCGGGTGGTTAATTTTTTAACAGCCATTATTATGCTCTAGAAGCCTCGTGTTGACACATCTTCCTGATTGCTCAATGCATTGTTTCCCACATGATATTAGAATCTTATAAATAATGTCTC
The DNA here is from genome assembly GCA_030143305.2 of Amblyomma americanum. NCBI lineage: Eukaryota > Metazoa > Arthropoda > Arachnida > Ixodida > Ixodidae > Amblyomma > Amblyomma americanum. The sequence continues at coordinate 64,808 of JARKHS020034363.1, read as the reverse complement.
TCTGGCATGGTATCAATCGTTCTCTATGGGCAATGTCACATTCCTAGCGCTTGTCACGCTTCCTTTCGCATTCACCTAGTTGCAGAGGCTTATCAGCTTTTTTGGAGCGCTAAATACAACTTTCACTTGATGTTTGTTTCCCACTTTCTTCAATGCGTGCGATACTTTATGTATATACGGTATGACGACCACTCCTCCTCTACTCCCCTGCTCTTCCGACTTCTTTCCTTTCCTCATCAAGGATTCTAGCAGTTTTTCGGCCACTGACGCAATCGTGTTTTCAGGGGAACCACTATCGATCAGCCGGCTGATTTGCATGCTGATGCTCTCAGTCATTTTGTGATCGCAGGACTTCGTAAGGCTCTGCATCATGACACGAGTGGGCAACACTCCTTTTGACAAGCTTAGACTGACTGGAATCATATCTCATGATGTTTTTTTTTTGGTCTAGGTCTAAAGTTATAATGGAATAAAACGTGCTTGTTCTTTCGATGCAATAAATAGCTGGTAGTCAGCTTGTCTTCTTCTTGTGTGCGTGTTCTGTAGCGCTCTGTTAATCTCTCGAATTAGATGACGAAACGCGCAGAAGGCAAGAATGTGGAGATTTTTACGTAATTCAATAAATAAGTACAAAATTATGTGCAACTTAAGTTACCCTAACGAATCTTATGCTACAGCGTTGTGTGTGAAATTATTTTTTTGAATGTTTTTTCTAACAAAAATCCTTTTTACAGCAGCCATTTATCGAAGCAATTGTGTCGTCTTGTTACTGTCGCTGCCTGTAGCCAATCCGTTATCCCTCCAAGACTTGGTGCCTTTTTTTCCGGAAGCCACGACGCGTGGACGTGCGCGAAGCTTGCATAACTTGCGGCTGTTTATTTCTTGGAGGCCTCCCAGGCACTGCTTTTCTACAGTGTGGTAGACTTTGGTGATAAAGGTCAGCTTGTGCAACCTGCTTCTGGAGATCTGGAAGTATCGTGACGATGCTGGCTGGCAGTATTGGTGTTGCGCAAGCTGTCTGCTGCGCAGGTTCCAATAAAGTCCTCAAGTTTCTTTCTTCTTGCTGTATTACGCAGTTATATAGCGTGCCCGCTAGACAGTGTATGTTGAACATATGCAGAATAGAGTTTGCGAACGAGCTAACTATTATAACTGGTCTGAATACGATCTTTCAGACTCAAAGTGCGAGAGCTGTGGTTCGCGTATGTTGGATTCGTCGTTGAAAAAGCGCTTCGAGCATGCTATACAAAGTGACACTTGCGGCATTTCATTCCGCTGAGAGGAAACCCAATTGTTTCTGATGCAACAGAAATTGAACAAAAATAACGGAATTGGTTATTTATACTACCTATAACCGAAAGTACGAAGTATACTACTGAGTCTTTTATGTATAGACGCTTTAAATGCGCCTGACGCAGACGCTATGTAGGAGGATTGCCAGCCTCCACAAAAAGTGAAATCTCAAAAAATGATCCAGTGTGAAAACTGAACACCTTCGGCGCGCAGGCACGTAACAGAATTTTTCGAGCGCCAGGCACAGAAAATGAATAACGAAGTGAAATACAAGTCCACAGATGCCTATCCAATGTCTAGGGAGAAACACAGTCACAAGTGTTTCTCCGTGCCTTGACAATAGTAACAGGTATACAACTAAGTGCGGTCGTCCAGCAGAGTTTTCGCTTTACGATTTCAGTGCTGTGGGCTCCACTCAATACCATGAAATAAATGCGATTTATGGACTCCATTCATAATTTGTTCAGATGCCTTCCCCATTTTTCATGTTGCCCTAATCATGGCGCCACTGACCATTAGTAAAACGAGGATTAGATGCTAAACTTTCAAGTTACAGTTCACAGGTGCATGTCGTGTTATCACGTGAAGCATGTGAACAATTTCGGCCGTATTAAAGACACGAACTACGGTTATAATGTTATGTTTGGAAAAATTTCCTGTTCCGCCATTAGGGAGACGCGCAGCATCGAGGTTAAGCCGACCTAACATTTAAGAAAAAGCCAAGTCACGTCTAGATTTTTTTTTCATGTCATTGTATCGTATCTTCATGGGCATTTCTCTATCACTTTAAGGTTCGTTTGACTGGCACCATTACACCTTTCTTTTTGTCCGCCATTTTTCAGTCAAAGCTTCACTCAGTGAAAAACGCAAAATCACGCTGAGAAGCGAGGGCCGGATCCTGGAAAAAGCTGCAGATTGTTATGCAATCTACTAGCTTAGGCGGTACGGTGGTGAAGCGGGATGACATAACACAATAGTGCGCAAAACGTCTACAAACGTCGAAGGTAGTTTGAGCGTTCGATCTGTATGTTAATAGCACTTGGGTTTCGTGCTCAAAATAACTTCTCCTTGCTAGGGTGTGGCCGCCTGTCAAAGCGGATACGCAGGTAGAGTCTTCGTCAAAAGTATGCAGCCCAAGGGGCCTGCTTCTGAGTTCTGCAGCGCGTCTCCTTTTGCATACTCAGGGACCCTAACCTCACGAAGGGGAGAGGAACTTGCGTCCTCAACCCTTCCAAGTTTACGAACGTCAAGTGCGCTAAATAGCCCCGCTACACGCCTTGGAAGCAAACCTCTTGGGCTGTATAGTTTTCACAAAGACTGTACTTTCTGTTCAAGTGCACACTAACCGCATGAAGAAGGATTCTTCCCCACATCGCCTGCGCGACTGACAACTGCGGCTGCTGTCCCGAGATGTCGCCTCAAGATAGTGAGCACGACGTCAAGGCAACTGAAGGCTGTGGCTAAATACCAAGACCACCAAATCGACTAAGAAGTCACTTCAGCGTCAAGAAAGAAATTGTAAGAAAACATGAACGTCGCGCCGCTTTTCAAAAATAACTCCCGCACCATAATCCTCAAGAGCTCACACGTCACTTAATACACAAACCGGATCAGGCTGCAAGCTGTGCGTTCGGTAACCACTGTCTTGCATATCTGGCGCTCTGCAGTGTGCAGAAAGTGAACGTCTCAGTTTTTCTCACTCCCTAAGCTCTATGGACCACAAGACGAGCGAAACTCGCTCTACTCATGCGTCGAGACAAAATTTGACTTGCCGAGTGTGCCATTTACGCCCGGTCGCAACGTTGCCAGGGAAAGCTTGAAACTCCTTGCTAGTATCTGAAGCGGGTTAGCAGTTTGCAGAAGTTGAACACGAGACGAAACGCTAGTAATCGAATATTTTGCAAGCTGCTGCATCTTATTAAGAAACTACGCATCGTCTTTCCTGCACCTCTTTTCGGCAACTTCGCCATCTTCGCTGCTCGAAGCAATGTACCCGCGCCTCAGTTTTAACAGCATATCCACACCTTTACGGAGTGAGGCCATTTCGAGCGTAGAACCCACACAGTGCCATCAACGTTCGGAGCGAGCGCTTAAACTGCCTTGGATGTTTTCTGACGTTTTCTAAATGACTATTCCTGTCATATTTCATCCGTCCTCATCGCCCTACCACCCGCCCACCCAAGTAGGCCGCCTAACAAGCTGGCTTCTCATGCCAACCGCTGCCGTTCTGGACTTGCGCCAAGGGAACCCATTCCAACTAATCGAGGGTTAAGCCTGGATACGTTAACGCCACCCACGGTCGTTTGCTCTCTTAACAAGACGGTGCACCGGGCTGCTTTGGCAATAACGACTGCGGCCTGTTACGTCAGCTACCGGACAATAGATCTGCTGGCTTCCTCTCGTCTAGGTCCGAATTACCTCGTAATCACTGTTAAAATTGCACTTACTCGTCTAACTGTCAAGGACGGTCATGCGCATATTTTTTTTATTCTTTTTGCTTCGCAGAAATTATTCTTTTCTTTCGCAGCAGCCGGTACTTTCAGTCTTTATATTCTTCGCAAGTATGGCTCGGCAAAGATGAAAAGCAGAGGTGTCTGGTATAAATCAATGGCACTCGATAAAGAAGCAATCGAACAAAAAGCGCCGAGAATTTGTGGCTAGTCCCAGAGAGCCGCATTCCCGACTTTCTGCGCCAGCCAGCGGTTTCGGCCGAGCTGTTTTTGTTTGTTTGTTTTTCTTTTCTCGTTACGGTTGCTTCCATTTGCGGGCAGACCATTTCTTTCCCGCCATTCTGCCCTGCTTCCTGCACCGCCAGCGCGAAAGGTTTTAAACCGAGAACTGAAAGGGAAGGATTGTGTGAGAGAGAGAGAGAGAAGTGACAAGGGTGAGGGGGGGGGGGGGGGGACGCGTTTCCCGGGGACGCCGTCAGAGAGCTTGTTGCGGCGAGCTTCCCGAAAAGCTCGCTGCTGCTCCGCTGGCGAGTCGCATCGATTACCAATAAATCGCTGCCAGTTCAATGCGCTTCGGGCGCCCGGCACGCAAATTGAGAGAGAGCGCCGCGGCGCAGGATGTTCAAATGAGCGAAGGTAATAGTGGCCGGTAGAAAGAGGGGCGAGCCTCGGAGAGGGGATACAATGCCATAACTTTCTACTAGTCAAAAGAAGCGCAGACAGGAAGGAAACGAGGATATGAACGAGGCGGAGTCCGAGGCAGGAATATAGATCTTACAGGAAGCCAAAAACAAATAAAGCGGCGCAGAACGAGAATAGGCAGCGAAATTTATGCTGCAGAAGCTTTTCTTCACGCTACAGGAATAAATACGGCTCTCATGAGACGCCTTTGCGAAAGACTACAAGCGCGTCTGCGCTGGCGGTTCGTTGCATCAAAACCAGCGCTTCCTCCTAGAGCTCTGCTCTTTCCCAAAGTGGAGGGGGTCATGGAGAACCATAAATATAAACCAAGTCACTGAGCGGGGTTATCGATGTCATTGTGGTTTGGTTCTCCCGTTTTTACCGATCCAAACTTGACGTCTCTGTTACCAACGGTTCGCCGATGCTCTTTTCTCTCTTTTCTCCTTTCTCTTGTTTTCAGAGGCCTGGAACAGACAGGCAGCGTTCCAATGGGTTGCTTTTTTTTGCCTTGAAAATGGCATTTGTGTTTGTTTCTTGTATACACGGGATAGTTAACATTTAAATGAGGACGAGCGTAGTCATACGGAGATGCTAATATATAAAGCCCTGCTTGCACTTCATCAATGGTCCTTATTCAGTTTTTTTTCCTATTTCCATAAGCTGCTCATATTCACTTCGTGCAAAACTTGTTAACCGCCGCGGTGGCTCAGTGGTTAGGGCGCTCGGCTACTGATCCGGAGTTCCCGGGTTCGAACCCGACCGCGGCGGCTGCGTTTTTATGGAGGAAAAAACGCTAAGGCCCCCGTGTGCTGTATGATGTCAGTGCACGTTAAAGATCACCAGGTGGTCGAAATTATTCCGGAGCCCTCCACTACGGCACCTCTTTCTTCCTTTCTTCTTTCACTCCCTCCCTTATCCCTTCCCTTACGGTGCGGTTCAGGTGTGCAACGATATATGAGACAGATACTGCGCTATATCCTTTCCCGGAAAACCTATTATTATTATTATTAAAACTTGTTCATTAATAGCAACTATAAATCAGATAATTCATGGCACCTTTGCACGTGTGTGAACAACTTAATAATGAATCAATAAATAAAATAAAACAAAAACCGTTGTGTGCACGATGGCTAAAAAGCGATGTCTCACGATGACCAAAAAATCACACAAATAGACGCAGCTACCTATTCCTGCCCTATTCCCACCTTCCAGCTCCTTCAGGTGGTGCGGCGGCAGCACAACAAATAGCACCGAAAGGTGATAGGGCTACTGACAAAGCATGCGTGCTCTTGATGAGATTTAGTGGATAGAAAATAAAATATACGTTCAGTATCAGATATAATATGCCGCTAAGTTTGATGCCCCGGGTTCGAACCCGACCGCGGCGGCTGCGTTTTTATGGAGGAAAAACGCTAAGGCGCCCGTGTGCTGTGCGATGTCAGTGCACGTTAAAGATCCCCAGGTGGTCGAAATTATTCCGGAGCCCTCCACTACGGCACCTCTCACTTCCTTTCTTCTTTCGCTCCCTCCTTTCTCCCTTCCCTTACGGCGCGGTTCAGGTGTCCAACGATATATCAGACAGATACTGCGCCATTTCCTTTCCCCTAAAAACAATTATTATTATTATTATTATTATTATTATTATTATTATTATTATTATTATTATTATTATTATTATTATTATTATTATTATTATTATTATTATTATTGTACCAGCACCAAGACCTTTGGGTTGTTCCTGGGCACCGAAAATAAAGATTGATTGATTGATTGATTGATTGATTGATTGATTGATTGATTGATTGATTGATTGATTGATTGATTGATTGATGCTGGCTGCATCGCGCGCGCTAAGTAGATGGATAATGACGAGCGTTAACAGGACATTCGTCAAGTTGACGCATTCATAAAAAAATATGCACCTCACCAAAGCGTTATGAAAACATGAAACCACACTTCATTGTTTGATTTTTCTTCGCATAAAGAAAAAGTGGAAAATTGGTTTTTTGGGGAAAAGAAATGGCGCAGTATCTGTCTCACATATCGGCGGACACCTGAACCGCACCGTAAGGAAAGCGATAAAAGAGGGCATGATAGAAGAAAGGAAGAAAGAGGTGCCATAGTGGAGGGCTCCGGAATAATTTCGACCACCTGGAGATCTTTAACGTGCGCTGACATTGCACAGCACACGGACGCCTTTGCGTTTCGCCTCTATTGAAACGCTACCGCTGCGGTCGGGTTCGAACCCGGGAACTCTGGATCAGTAGCCGAGAGCCCTAACCACTGAGCCGCCACTGCGGGTGATTAGCATAAAGTCCAGTTTCGATAATTGATTTTATGCGTGGCGCTCTGTTGCCATACGCAGCTGAGCGTATTCCTGCTGCGTACACACTGGTCATATACGCGCCACGAGAAGAAATCAAATTTTTTTTCAAGTGGGCAGTAAAGAATTGACGTTAATGATGCAGCACAGATTAGGGGTCTGAGTAATTTTTTTCTGTTCGCGGGTGGTAAGAAAGTCGCGCCATTAAATGAACGCACGCCAATTAAGGAATTGTTAGGTGCCCTATCGATATTCGCCTTCCAGGTGAAAAACAGAAATGCTGCCTAAGAATTATGTGCCAGTCGTATCGCAGTGTTCTACTCGTCGTGGGACCTCGGAGCGAAGTTTTTGTTTTCGAAATCCACAGAACAGTAGTTGTCTGACGACCGCGCAAATTAATTGCGACACGGTTAGATCACAAAGAACCAGACACACAACTGAAGCAAAACTCTGTTACCGGTTTACAGAAAAACTCCGCCTGATGATATCTTTACGATATGTATTCCGCTGCATATTCTTCACGTCATTTTTATTAATGCGAAAGCATTACTAGGCTATGTCCCGTGTTTCGGGTCCGCAAAACTTGTCCGCGCTATTACGTCGTTCTGTGCCGATAAATGTGCAAAACGTTTATTGTGTTTAATAGTGCGTGATCAGATCTTGCTGTGCAAAAATATGGTTGATGAGTAGCAATTAGTAAATTAATTAAACATGAAAATTACACTTAGACGTCACAATAGCCACGGAGTCGACTTAACATCTGGACGTAACAACAGTTACGGGCAGCGACATACACCTGGACGTCACCCGATGACGTCATAGAACGCGTACTGGCGTCGTGGAAAAAACTAGCGTTCTAGAAAGTTCTATGACGTCACATTCGCTGACGCCACTGCATGTCTATACGTGAGAGCAATGCAATGCTTTCGCATTTCTCTAATGCGGGTCGCAGCAGTGATGTCAAATTTTTTTGTTGTTTTTTCAGCGCTGTTACAGTGCCCTGCTGCCCTGCAGCTATGGTCGCCTGAAATGTAGTCATTATCAATTCGATTCGCTGTAACAGATGTAATGAGCGAAAGTGTAACTATCAAGGCGCTAACGACGCGGCACCACGAAAGTATTGCGCTTTCGAACACATTGGCCATGCGAACTGCTAAGACTACTTTAACCCCTTTTATATCTGATTCCTTCTTCCACTTTTTTTTTTATTGAGCGGCGGGGCAATGCTTCCATCCTCGGAAATATTGTTGACAGTGAAGAAAAACATGCGACTTTCTTCGTGCTTGAAAGCACAGCGGTTGCCCGTGCAGCTGAGGTGGATCACCTTTCTGCTATTTCAGAGAAAAGCGGCGTGGCGTCATCACTGTCGCTGGAAGGTGCGGAAATTTTAGTCGACAATTTCGGCAACCACACAGCAAAGATGAAATGACGAAATTCCTTTCTGGCGCCTCCGCTACAAAGACTTCTTACATCAAATTGTGAGCAGCTCTTTATACACCCCGATAAAAAGCATTTATGGTTAATGGAGTTTAACGTCCCAAAGCGACTCAGGTTTTGAGGGACGCTGTAGTGAAGAGCTCCGCAAATTTCAACCAACTGGCGTCCTTTAATGTGCACTGATATCGCACAGCACACGGGCTTCTACAATTTCGTTTCCATCGAAATACCCCTGCCGCGGCCGGGATCGAGACCGCGTCTTTCGAGCCAGCAGCCGAGCGCCATAACCACTCAGCCACCGTGGCGGCTTCTTAAACAGCATTTAATTTCAGGACTTGTTTTGACACATTTTTGAAAACAAAGGGCGCGAAAGTGATATCTAAGACTGATTGAGTCGGCTATTCAAAGTTCGAAAGATGCAATGAGAAAGTTACGGTTAGAGTCAGGCATATGGACGCAAAAAGGTCGACGACAATACACGATGGAAACAACAAAGCGATGCACGCCTCATGACATGAGCGTCGTGCGCGTGTGACCATATTAAAGTTTTTTTTTCTGTTTCTTTCAGTGGCTCTGGGCTTAAAGCGCTGAAAGTAATTGCGTTTCTTATCTTTTTTCGGCATTGCTTAGTAACTTAACTTTCGGCGAAAACTTCGTATGCGTGTCACACACCTTCCAACCAGCAGGCGAAACTCATCAAGGAAACCCATCCCAAAAAGAGGGGGCACAGTGTGAGTTTAATCTCCCTTCACTGAAGCTGTGCCGCTAGTCGATAATTTAGAACTGATATCACTCGGCTGAAATGTAACAAATATCTTCACATTATGCTCTGTACTCGCCATTACTCTTTTGCAACACGTCTTTTTTTTTTTTTGTCGCAGTGAATGGTGCCAGTGCTTCACAAAATGTTATTTTTTCTCTGAGCGTTATTCTTAAGAGCGCCACATTGCTGCTAGATTTTTCCACTTTGTAGACGCGATATGCGCACAAGGTTATTCTCGGGGTCTTTTAAAAGAATAGGAAATAAAACGGCACTCAGGCGCTTACTATGCAGAACAGCATAAAGGTCTTCACTACACTGGCACAGACATAGAAAATCTTCATCAGACAACTCCAAATACTGAATGAGCGGAATGTGAAGAAAAAGAACTTCTTTATGGCAGTTCCCCTCACAGCTCTCTATTGACACAGAGCTCGTATTTACCCGGGCCGCTGGAGCGACTGCTGTTATACAAATTGAATTCTATGCACATGAGTGCGACTCTATGGCAAGAATACCGGTGCAGGGTCGTAAAAAGAGTGAATACTTAATTAGTTCCGAACTTTAAAACGAAGAGGAAAAAAATTACCTTATCAAAGCGATTAATGCACGCGTAAAAAGGGGAAGCTTAATTTGTATTCGGGAAAAGCCGGGATTAACTTGGCGTAGTATAGTCGAACACGGCGCGAAGCTGTTTTACTGGATGGAAACGATCAAAGTTTAACGAGAGGATTTCGCAAGAATATAGTTATTTGTTATTTTTTGTTGTCTCAAGCACGCATCGTCTCTTGGTCATCGTTATTCCTGACTGACGTTAAATCTGTACAGCTTTGAAGCTCATATTTCCAGAAGGAGGCGGATGCTCATAGCAGCGTTCTCGCTGACAGCGCAGATAAGGGGAATAGCGTGTCCTAGATTTTTGCATGGCATAGTTAGCCGGGCAATTAATTTAGTTGCAAGCGAAGTTATTTGCATAGGCCGCTTGTTTTAACGAGACACTCGCTTAGGGCTGTCATGTAATATGATTACGAGCTGCGTTCAAGCAAAGCGCAGTGATTTTTAAACAGTTCGTGCTCCGTCTCGTGCCAAACAACAAGGGGAGTTTAACGAGCACTGAATCTCCGAACGGAAGTTACATCTTGGTATAATGGCTTCTTTTGTTTATTTACTAAATAGAAGAAAGGGAAGTAGGATCTTTGCTTTTGATGTCGTCGTTTTAGTGTGTGCTGCCAGTGACCGTTTGTTCCAAATTATTCGCTTCATACAAACTGGCAGTCAGCAGCCCTTTCAGCTTCTGCACGCCACCTATCGTCCTATCGTTCTCGTACTATTTATTTCATCTACCCGTTGTTGACATTCTCACATTATTAAATTTCCCTCTCTCGACCTACTAGCAGACCATTCCGCTGCCACTGTCACTTGCTTTCCTGTGTACGCATACAAGCACATGCAGTGATCAACAATTGCACTCTTGCACATACTGATCCGGAGTTCCCGGGTTCGAACCCGACCGCGGCGGCTGCGTTTTTATGGAGGAAAAACGCTAAGGCGCCCGTGTGCTGTGCGATGTCAGTGCACGTTAAAGATCCCCAGGTGGTCGAAATTATTCCGGAGCCCTGCACTACGGCACCTCTCTCTTCCTTTCTTCTTTCACTCCCTCCTTTATCCCTTCCCTGACGGCGCGGTTCAGGTGTCCAACGATATATGAGACAGATACTGCGCCATTTCCTTTCCCCCAAAACCAATTATTATCATTATTATTATTATTATTATTATTATTATTATTATTATTATTATTATTATTATTATTATTATTATTATTATAATTATTATTATTATTATTATTATTATTATTATTATTATCTTGCACATTTTTGGAGTGTAACTATCGAACGCAGTCCTACAGGCCACTTCATTCACATGTAGGTAATATAAAACTTGTATTGCCTTTCGTGTTTTACTTGATGTTCTGTAACGTATGTGCATCCGTGCAGGTGCTCTTGGCATCAATCTTCACCTTATTTTCGTGTAAGCTCAATCATTTTTTCTCTCATTTGAATTCATCAAGCGTATCTTTATCTTCGTTTGCCGAACCCCACTGACGAAGCACGACGCCTTCGACCTGAACGCAAAAAGGAGATCAACATCATCATCAAGAGCAGCAGCACCAGCAGCAGCCTGACTACTCCCACTGTAGGACAAAGGCCTCCCTCACAACTCTCCTATTAATGAGTGAAGAAAGTTTGGCAAGTTTGCATATATTCATGATTCACAACAGGCCAACAAACACGGACATAGGAAAGCCAGCTGCGTCCAGCCTATTGCCGGAAACTTCTTAATATCATCCGCCCACCCAATTTCCTGCCGTGCCCTGCTAGGCTCTTAAATCGGCACGTGATTAAGCACTGGGGTCAAGGCTTGATAATTCACAGCGACGTGTGTTACCACAATCTCTTCAACCTAAAACAGTTTCACAGTTCCCGCCGTTATTCCATTTTCATTTTAAACGCGTCTAACTTTCCGACTTATTCTCGACTGCAACCCTTTCGAGCAACCTTTACCGCACCGCATCTCAAGGTTTCCAAGGCCTGCAGTCGAGCGCGTCGGGCCAAGGCGAGACGCCATCGGCGCCCGGTGCCGCTGGGTACATAAACTTGATTCATGACCCACTTCTGCCGCACAATGGCCGATGCCACTTCGATTTCGCCGCGAATGAGCACTCCCGCGTTAGCCCTCTTTTCAGAGTCTCCTTTGCGCCGTCGCTTTTTCCCAGACTCTCGTCCCGGTTTTCCGTCTCCAATTTCATCTTTAGGGGCTCTGCTTCTTCCTCTTGCCTTCTTTTTATCTTTTCTTTTTCTCATACAGGGCACAAATACGCAAGCGACATTGCTTTCTCGCTTTACGACCCACTTGTCGGCTCCTCGAAGCCTTCTTTTGATTGCTCTTCGCACGCCGAGTATTGGAAGCGTAGAAAGATTGTATCTGGCTCGGCGACAACTTCGGTGTCATTTCGGGCGTTCGATTCTCTTCATTTTCACACTCTCACGGGGCTTTTGTCGACTGTGTAAATAACAGAATTCGGCATCATTTTAGTTGCACTGGCACTGATCTGCGGAAGACTTTCGATTTAATTTCTAAGCGCGCAGAATCATACTGTCGCACTTCTCGGAAGTCGGAACAATTATCACAACTTTTGTTGAAACAGCCGAAGCTGCATAACTCCCTTGTGCAGATTTCAATTGTTCAAATGTTCCGGGGAATCCCCGAAGGTGAAGTAAATTGGTAATAACGAAGCAAATTACTCATTGACATCCACACAAGCGCGGCCATACGACTGCAAAGTAAGGCTAAACAGCTTCCGCAGAAACTTCGTAGTTTAAGAAAACTGCATCCTGGTTCGATGTAGGAAACCGGGACCACCGCTTCACCGGAGCAGTCACTAAAAAAACTGAACTAACCGGGACGGCTGGCTTAAAGTAGGGCGAGAGCGAATTGATCAATAACTCAATTACGCATTGAAAATATGGGCTAATTTTTAAAGGCGTACTTAAATGGCTTCTTCATGACAAATAGGAGGAAAGGTACTCAGATATTACAGTCTAAGTGTCACAGTCCCGGAAGACAAATTAAAGCCGGTCGCAACAAACCAATATATAGAAGCACCTCAGCATACTACACAGAGTGCATCCATCACTAAACGAAAGCGAATGCCCCTTTAGTGGGGACTATCCTTCACTATACGACACACCATGGGCCTACCCCTATATAAGGGCAGCACCGGCAAATCCCAACCCAACGCCTGAGCAGTGGCAGGTCGCGTTGTCCAGCTGGTGCCTTAAAGACAAGCTATGGCTGATTGACAGAGCGAAGCTGTCTGCACAAGGCGTAGGGGTCATGGACTATGAGTTCCTCTCATCTAAGAACAAACACCCTCTCTTCTCTAGAATACAGTTTTTCCACTCACTCACTGATTCACTCCACTCCCTCCACTCACTCACTCACTCACTCACTCACTCACTCACTCACTCACTCACTCACTCACTCACTCACTCACTCACTCACTCACTCACTAACTCAATCACTCACTCACTCAAATATCACAGTCTTTATAAACGGAGTCCAAGTTCAATTATTACTGCATTCTGACAAATTATTTAAGTTGTGTAACTATACGGCAGCCTATAGCAGATAACTTTGTTGCTTGCACGACTGAAGATCGGGAGCCCAACACTTGCTGGACAGTGCAAGCCAAATGTTCGATGTGAGAACATCAACCGCGCAACGGAAATATTTCTAATACCGCACGGAAATACAGTGATTCTGTGCGCGTAACGACAGTTTCGGAGGAGCTGCGAGGCAGCAGTATGTTAGAGCCGTATATCGCCAAAAAAATAATCATTTTTTTTATCTTTGACAAGGACCATTCGGCACATTTATAACGAAAGTAAGGTTCCTAACGAAACCACCCTGCTTCTTTCATTATTTTCGAGGGCACTGTGACTAATAAAAACCAAAATCTGATTTGAAGACGGGAAGTGGCGGAGGAGTAAAGATACCGCTCCTTTACCCATCGCCCCATTTGCGATTAGAGAATTTATTTTAAGAAAACTAAGGAAGCTTGCATTTATTTTTTCGAAAAAAAATGCATTTTATATGGGACACCATTTCACCCATCCCGATAGCCGAACTCACATATTTGTTCCCTAGATCCTCCCCCTCCCCCAACCCCGGCTTTGACTTCCACCCTCCCTCCCACATCGTTAGGCAACTTTGCTCCGTCGCATGTGGCTCTGAGTTGCAGTTGACGAACCAAGAGAGGGCTTTCACACGACGTAATAGGATCCATAATGGCGGGCCCCGTATGGCTTTCACAGTGCACATCACAGATGACGGTGGTAAGCGGATTAGATAGGCGCGCAGGCCTATACAATGGTTTTGGTGCACCAACATGGCGGCTGCTATGACGTGTCGTCAGTGCTATGCATCTATACACCTTTTTTATCGGTGTTCCTGATAGCCCTGCCTCCGCTTAGCTGCAGGCGATACGAAACGCTAGAAGATGTTTTCTGAGCGTGCCCTGCATTCTGGGCCTAAATACATTTCCTATGCCGTGCAGTGGGCAGTCTCTATCCACGCCCGCTGATGGAGATGAAGATTCTCGGACAGTGCCCTCGCCGATAGTCCGCGGTGTAGGCTACTCAGGCACAGTTCCGTTTTTTGATGGCCTCGTGCCTGTGGAAACCTCCCCGCCTTTCCCTCTCTCTGGCTTTCTTCCTCTTTCCCTCTCGGATAGCCGCCCGTAGACCCCCCCCCCCCCCTCTCCCGAAACGAACATGAACTAAGCGGACGGTCAGCACGAGATGCGTGCTAAGCCCAGCATAAAATCTTCTTTATGCCACTCATTGAGTTGCGTTTTAAATTCAGGTAAGTAAAGTACAGAGTACCATCGAGAGTTTGCGAGCATGGCTCCATTTTGTTCCAATCAGAATGTTTGACTTCCGCTACACTGGTGTCCTATTTACCATGCAAAACTAATATTAGCCACCAGCTGCATGTAATATACGCACCGTAGTCCAGGAAACCAGAAGACCTGGACTAAATGTACAATTTAGCTTTATGCACCGAAACCGAAAATTAACTCGCAAAACGTTTTCATGCTTCATTTGCCTTGCGACGCATGTTCTGCCTCCTGTGCACCTATGTTTCTTTGGTGAAAGCACAAGTTACCTCCCATCGCAGTACTCCAGGAGTGCAGCAGCATCATCAGCGCGTGTCGGTCTGAATTGTCAGCTTACCTGCAGAAGAAGAAAAGAGTATGTTAGTTTGTTAACAAGTTTTTCAAAAAACTAATAACACCCCTAAGATCACGAGTGTTCCTCGTGCCCATAACACCAAGCTACAACCTCAAGGATAGATTAATAACCAAATACATTTAAGTCGGTTTTGTATTGGCAAACATTATATAGCAACATAACATCATATTAAAACTGAGCACTATTTAGTGTAAAGTTTCTCGAAGTGTTCAAGATAATACGAACCAATAACTATGAATCCTTCTGTTTGTGATCTCGCGGTTTAGTGATTTTTACACATATTGTGGGCCTCTCGGACATTGACGGCTCAGCGCACAAGGCGGAGTACATTTAGACGCGGCACTAATGGGCATGTTCAGCCGGTTCATCCAGTGGACAGACTGCGCACGTGGTCGCGGCGGCGATGTTTGATAAGCGCGGAGCAAGCAGCGAACGGAGAAAGTTAATCATGGGCATTGTGGCTGCGTTGACTCTTCGTAGCAGCCAAGACGTTCCCGGACTTCGCCTTGGGAAACTTCGCCCTTATTGGCCTTACAGCGAAGGTCCTTCGGCAGCCAGAACAGAGGCTGAGAATGATGTGGTACTCTCTAAACAAAAGGGGTAGAAAGAGAGTAAGCTGCCCTCTAAAGCACTCCCTTTTAAAGAAGCGAGTGCGCTAGAAGACAGCTTACTCCCTGCTTACTCCCATATTGGCGTTTTTGTGTTTAGAGTGGACCCGATGTCAGTAGCTGCGTCTAACACAGCCCCGGTACCGTACTGCACTGAGCTTCGGTGAGCGCAGGGCGGATTTTTGGAACCACCACGATGTGACCTTAGTTTTAGGGCGGATATGCATGCATTGTTCTCCAAGTTTCGTTGCTAAAAGGCTTTGTCAAACTGTAAGGCATTTAAACCGGTGTTTTAATTCATCTAAGTCGCACCGCCCTCGTCGGGTGGAACCATGGCTGACAAGCCCCAGTAATCAGGAGGCATGTTCCTTAATATAGACAAGATCATTCAACTGCAAGATCTGATAAAGAAGGCTTGATATCTCCTTTTTATAGCTTTCATGCCGAGTGATCTCGGTTAGGTCGCCATTATCTTCACAGTGCACTTAAAGATTTGTAGCAATCCTTAAAAGTCTGGTAGTTCTTACATGTTTGGTTGAGCTCCCTCCATTCCTTATCACAAAAACTTCCAGCAACCTACGCCTGATTCCTCAGCCCTTATGCTGATACCAAGACTACCTAACGAATTTGCAGTCCCTGAAATAAAGTTATCACTTGAATTTAGATTCAATACACACCTCTTAGAATACAGCGGGGACAACTTATCGCACTGTAGAAAGCATTAATATTATGCACGGAGTCGTACCAAAGACAAAGTATCTATTTTTTGACAATCCAGCACTAGCGCGGCGGAGTGCCGCTTATCAAGCCGTTGTACAGAGCCGTGTACTGGACGCTTATTGGGAAGTGGCTGGCGAATTTCTATCTGCCAAAGCAACAGTGCAGGCTATAAGAAACGCTGCAGCAGACTCGAGATTTATTCTTATTATCTGGTTCTGTTGAGCGTACACCAATGTCTCAGCGGCCCAGCGTCTTTGCGCTTTGGGCCCATCGAAATGCGGCCAACGCGGCCAGATCAGCCTGAGAAATTGTGCGTAACATATGATCGCCGCAGCCAGTCCGCTGCCACATCAGATCAACTGGAAGAGTGCGTCGCTGCTTTTCGGAGCGAAACAGAAGAGACAAAGTCCTGTTCGTTTTATACGAACTTTTATTTTTCTGTTGAAAGCGCCTTGGGAATCAAGAAGCATTGTCTGCATTATCCAGCTCAGCAGGCATGAAATGACGAGCCACGAATTTTGGAAAGCAGTGCTTTTCGGCAGAACATGGACAATAACTAACAAGAAAGTTTACTTTTTCACAACTTTCCGGCTCCTAAACTGGCAGAGCTGCGACCGCCCCAAGTGCTCGTTCATTAAATAAGCCGCAGGAGTTGTTCGGTATTAAAAGCCAGTATTATAAAATTGGAGCTAGCAACGTAAATAAAATGATAAATTGAGGGGTTTAAGTTTCCGAAATGACACATGGGCTATGAGGAAAGCTGTTGCGGACGGCTTAGGATTAATTTAAACTACCTGAGGTTCTTTCACATGTGCTGATTCCGCAAAGCACACGAGTGCTTTTGTATTTCGCCACCATCGAAATACGGCAGCCGCGGCCGGGAACGAACCTGCGACCTCGGCATCAGCAGTGAAACGCCAAAGACACCGATCTACCACGGTGGGTACTAGCTAGAAATGTCCAGCTAACCATCAGTCTACAGCGGAGGCGATGAGCAGGAAAAAAGAAAGAGGGAGAGGGGGAAGGAATTACAGTGACCCTTTGTGGTTAAGGGCTGTGAGCAACTGTCACAAGGAGTTCGTTCAGGTTGGTCGACGGGAAACATGCTTCAGGAGGCTCATGCGTGAGCGGCCGTGCGGAATATCATGCCTTTATCTCGTGGCACAGGTCTTGAGTAAAGCAACAGCGAGCAGTTGGCTTCGCGAAGTCAAGCGAAAGGCTTTTCACACAGGGTGCAGACAGCTGTACGGAGTGCCCAGGCCCTCCGGGAAAGAAAAAAAAAACCTGATTAACAAAGCCTAGCCCTGCCATGTTACCAGACAGAAACAGAACCATTGCGCGTCAAAGGAAAAATAAAAATAATGGAAGAACAGTAAGATACAGAGGCGGAGTATTCAATGCGGAGACTGCCAGGCAATGCCGCCACGCCGGAGACGCCAAACGACTCGGGCGACGCCATCGCGCTGCGCGAGTCTTGGAACAAAGCGCAGACGCGCCGAGTAAATTAGGCACTGCCAGCCGCGAGGCCAGATGGCCGACGGCCCTTCGGGAATGACCACGCTCTCTCCCTCCCTCCCTCCTCTTTGCCTGAAGGCAGTTTAGGGAAACGACCTTCTTCGTGCCTCGGTGGCCGTTCGGCTCCGCCACGGCATCGTGAGCTGAGCGGGACTGCGCGCGCACCAGGGTATTGCCCGCACTCCCGCTTTCGTCTCCGGGCAATTTCTCTGCGGAAACGGTGTCGCAGCTCTTTCACTTTCTCCCTCGCCTTCTTCCCCATCTCCGGTGCCTACTGCAGATGCCACCCTCGCCTCTTCTTTCGCGCGCGCTTAACACAAATGAGAAACGAAGGAGGCTGGGTGAAAAAAAGAATGAAAGAATCTAGAGATTGAGCGGGCATCTAAAACGTCGCATACGCAGCCTATCAACGAACGTGGTGATGCGGTAGCAAAAGGCGCCATTCAGCAGCAGATCCTACTTTCGAAGCAACTTTCGGGATAGCCGAGTTGGCGTTTATAGTGCGAGACGAATTTTTGTTACCAACAACCAGAAAACTGTTTATCTTTCATCAACCGTTGCGTCTTGCTGTTCCGACTAAGTGCAAATCAGTGAATTTGAGCGTGCTATCTGATAACGTGAACACCAGCAGAAGATCGATAAGTGTCATGGTAATTTTTAACAAGGCATGTATACAAATACACAATAAAATCAGCGTGGAAGGCGTGGCTTCAAGCAATCATAATTATCTTCCAATTCTAAAATGCTAAAGTGACGACTTCATACTAACAAGGGCTACTAATTTTATTAGATAACAAAGTGGATAGGTTGAATATGCCATTTCATGCGCAGCCAGGTGCAGCGTCGAATGTAGTGCTCCTTTATACGATCCCGCAGGGGAAAAAAAGACGGCTGTAGCTACCGCGTCACTTCAGGTTTAACCAGAGCTAAACCACCGCCAATTTTTTCTTCTCCTTCCCTGGTTTTTTTTTAGATCAGCAAAAATATATGAATTCTTCATTTTCCCAGGAAGAAGGCAAGCGATGTACGCATCGGCTATGCAATAACAAGGCCCCGCGGTGAATTATCCTAGGCGCCGCACACCCCACCTCACCCCCTCCCCCCGCAGTTATGTCACATCGACCTACAGGAGACAGTGTCATTCAAGGACAGTTGGCCCAAAAAGCTGTTAGCTGTTTTTAGTCATAGCCTTACAGATGTCGGCACACCAAAACACCGCCGGTGTCCGGTGTCTCGAAATTCGCTGACTGGCCGGGAGAGGTCACGTGACCTTGCGAGGTCATCTCAACATGTTCACAGGGTTGTGAGCAACCTAGTTTCTAGACAGAAACCTAGAAAGACACCGAAATAAAAAATTAGAACAAATGTCATATATGCAAATGTAGGCACTGTCACAGCGTAGCGGTTACCTGCTACTGCGCCCAGCAGTCTGAATATGGCAGTTGAGGGACCAACAACAGGAAAAAAACTTTCGCAAACACGCACGCACGCACGCACACACACACACACACACACACACACACACACACACACACACACACACACACACACACACACACACACACACACACACACACACACACACACACACACACACACACACACACACACACACACACACACACACACACACACACACACACACACACACACACACACACACACACACACACACACACACACACACACAAACTGCAACAGAAGCTGAGACAAATGTGAAATCTAAAGTTATAGCATTCCTTTCTCTAGGTGACTTAAACGTTCGCATAATATTTTATTATGTGGCAAAATATGCACGCCAAAACTATGGTCAATGAAGATTGACTTTAACGACTCGCTGAAAGTGGGCTGCGGCGGCCTTCTACAATCTCTACTCTCTCCTCAGGCATCACAGGAGAACGCAAAGCGCGCAAGCATATTTGAAATTATTCTTCATTAATCGTCAAACACTTCCTTCTGGGCCTGATGCGTTCTATCGGATCTTTGCCGGCGCCGGATCCACCGTGGCATTATCGACTGATTTCTCAGCGAGCTGCACAACGCCTCCTCAACCACAACGGATGTCAGCAGATGGTAGCCTTTTAGAGTACGCCACATGGCACCTCCAGTTTGAACCACAGGTTCCAAGGCTGTGAGAAGTCTAGCAAACGAGGTTACATTACTCAATATTGTGAATGATCAAATAGTACTGAAAACAGCAAAATTATAGCTTGACAGATTCTACACACACATTATTTTTCTTTATTTCAATTAGGAGACGTAAAACAGGTTTAATACTTGTGTTTTAAAAACAGAGGTCTTACGAACTGTGCCCCAGTGTTCAAACAGGAAGGATATAGGAAACGCCGAAAAAAAATTATCGGTGTAAATCACAATATGGCACGACTCAGCTTCAAACCAGTGGCTGTATCAAGCACTATATCCGAAATAAACAGCGTTGGTGCAGTGGATCGTTGCAGCGGAAAACTCCCCGGTTAACCTCTCGCTTAAAGAGCATGCTGCGTATACGGCCTTAAGACAAAATAATGTTAAGTGGGGCTATGTGAAGTTAGAATATCACACCATAGCACCACGGAAAGGCATACATGAGTGATAAAGTAAGTTGGTTTGTACGGATATATTCTTGAGCCTAAACAAACCGGGGAGCTATGACAAAGTGTCATCGAGCATCTACGAGCAAAGCAAGTTATGATGGCACAAGCATCAACAGTCCTGCAGTTCGAGAAAATTTCTCATTTTGTCAAAAAGTGCTATTTTAAATTGTCTAATTACGCACAGGATTTTTACAGCTAAACGGAAGGCAAATCGATCATAAGGCTGACTAAGCACACTGACAGTAACGCCCGTTTCAGCTAAAAAAAATAATGTGGCTATGCCACACTAACATCTCTTATGCAGAAAAGCACGCTTTAGAGGCCAATATCAACAGTAAACCTGATGCTGGATTGCTCCCGTATTTCTGTCGGTAAACTAGGGTTTCGTCTCCTTATCTCAGGTTCTAAAATATTAAGCTACGCGAAATTTTTTGGACACATACGATTATGACCAGCCACCAATGAATACCCTCTTAGTGCAACACGATACCGACCCGACAGTCACTGCTGACTCCAGATCAGTTCACTTCTGGCTTTCATTTTTGTAGCCTGACCGTGAAAACTTTCATTTCATTTCTCCATTCTGCCTGCTATCCTTTATTTCCGCTGCCCCAGCTCAGGTGCTTCAGTATCGATGGCAGATGCCGGGACTAGCAAAAACCTTTTCCTTCCTTTTTACTATTATTTTTAATAAAACCACTACCACCACCACCGTGAAAACTAACGTAAATTTTCATAAAAACATCCTAACTATAATTTCATCGCAAGTATCTTCAAACGTTGCAAAAGAAAAAGAAGCTGCTGAACGTATTGCCGTGTATTAATGACTTCAGGCAGACCACAACAGAGAAAAGCAAGCTTCCATCTAACGAATTCGAGTTCTCAAAGTAAAAGCAATTTGATGGCGGTAGCAGCAAGTGCAATCGATGGTCGGCGAAGATCGGAATGATGGTCACTCTCAGCGCGCTCAATTCAAAGGTGACAACAAACTGCCGAGGTAAGGCGACTGAAGCGCATGTAACAACCTCGGGTATCGAAGAAACAGCTGCGTGCGGCTGTGATCATTCAAGACAAGTCTGATAGCCTTGCGCGTGCCAAACAACGGTGATAAGGTTGCTCGCCGGTAGCTTCAAGCAAAGAACATAAGCAAAATTACAGAGGTCTATGGCAATACGAAAACAATTTTAAATATTTGTAATTAACTGCTTAAGTAGTCGCTGTTAATGAAGGAATTCAAGAACAAATGTACAGAACTTTTGTGGCAGATATTCCTTCTTTCATGCCCTATCTCACTTTACCAAGGTTACCGCAATGTTCGGTGCAATAGCACTTGTCCTCAGATTCACGTCTCTAGAGAATCATTACATCTGGTCATCTCCCTCTCAAAGCAATGCACCGGCAACTCATAAAAAGTGACAAAGCACGAACTGTTTTTTCTTTTTTTTTCAGGCAATTAAGGGCATTTTTTAATGAAAATGTAACAAGGCGAGCAAATAAAAAGACAGGACTGTGAGCTGCCTGCTTTTCAAATGTTCGTCTTGTTTATTCGCGCTAGAAAAGTCGTGTTTTCAAATCTTCAAAACTATGGCAACTAATTCTCAAGTTCTCAAGTGAAAGAAAGCACATATCGCAATATAAACAAATTTAACTTCATATGCCGCGTTCGCGAGAAGAAGCTCTAAGGACACTGACGGCAGAACGTCCTTCAGAAGTTATTCAACAAGAAAAATGTTTTCTAAGAGCTCACGACGCGACCTTTTCATTGAAGGCCAAGCAGGTATCGTCAAGTCAGAGCGAAAGAGGTTATTAATGACGGCGGCGAGACGCTCCGCTTTGAGATAAGCAGAGTGGTGCCGCTCCAAATCTACGAACTGCCAGAAAACGAAATCAGCGCGTCCACAAAGAGCGTACGGGTGTACAGTTAGTTTGGTGCATGCTTATCTCACTAATTTTCCCCATCGTTGTCCGTCCAACTTGTTGCGTTGCGAAGAATATGTAAAAAAGCGTGTCTCTGAGGAAAAGGTCTCCCGGTTCATTCGACTAAACTTCGTTCAAGAACTTAGTGGCAAAGCATTTTCTTCAGTAATTTACTGCATACTTGTGATTCAGCAAAAATAAACTTGTTTAAGGAAGGTAAGGTGAAAAACTGATGCGTTTTAGAGATCTCGCTGACGCATAAAGCACTATAAACGCTTGTCAGATAAGGCACTTAGCCATTAAAGTTAATTATCTTATTTGAGAGCAGTCATAGCATAAATGTGAACTGCTCTAAAAAAACAACCTGATGAAGACAAGAACGACTCTACGAGTTATTCCGAAAGTTTGGACATTGGACCACAGTTTCCTACTTTCAAAGAACACCAGCCGCTTTATGCACGCTTGCGCGAAATGAAAGGGCAGTCGTCACATACGTTAAAGTTTCTCAACCCATGATTGCTGTCGTCATTTCCATATATACTATGACTCTTCGCAACCAGCTAACTGCCACAGGAAAATGTTGCATCCAATCCCCTTTAAGACAGCATAGAGCGTAGCAAACGCAAAAGTCAAAATGTAGTCTCCGAATACAACTCTTTGGAACATTCATCGAAATCTCAAGTCGCGCAGTCTCAATCTTTTGTTGACGGACATTCTCAAAAGTACGCTTGGCAGAATTCGAAAGGATGCCCCTTCAGCGTTCACCGCTCCACCTCGGTCCGAGAATACCCGGTCCCACAAAACACCACGCGGCGTTCCCGCCTAAACTGCAAAAAAAGAAGAAAAAGAACTAAGCATCCGATTCAGCTGGTCACGATATTTCTGATGTCCGCGGTCGCTACTCCGCATCTCTGCTGGCTTCCCGTCTCTCGACCCGTCCCCCTAGTATGCTTATTTCCAGTGTGCAGTGGACCACGTGCAATCGTTCTGGCGTACTCGCGTGCTTCATATCTTTTGCGAGCATTCCACTGCTTTGCTTCGCTGCGACCGCTGCAAGGTATCGCACGGCGGCAGGCTTCCTTCTTCCTCCTGCAACTTTTTTTGCAACTTCATTCTCCAGTCCTCGAAACTAGTTTGGAGCCCCGGGAGAAACTCCACGACCATCCGTCCTCCGCTTTACTCCACAACAGACCCTCCCGTCTCTCACGACTTGTTCCCTTTGTCCCTCTCCGGAAGACGCAGCGACTAGCGTGAACACAAAAGGCATCCTCCCGGCACAGAGGTTTTCTTAAAATTCCTGGGGTGCCCCCGTCCCTCTCCGCGGGAGCCTCCGTATCCCCTGGAGGGTCGCGTAAGCCTTACGAGACGCGCCGCCGCCCGCTGTCGCGTCGCCGTATTCGGCGCACCAAGACAGAGCGACACGGCAGGGAAAGGCACGCACACTGGCGCGGCGCGACCTCCCCAATCCTAGCCCCGTCTCCGAGATGGTGCTAGTTGTTGCCGGCTGCCCCAGGTTCTGACGCCCGCCGTGCCGCCGGCATTCCGTGCGACTCCATTCGTGCCGGGATTCCTGTCTCCTTCGGTGACAGCGGCCGGGAACTAAAGCAGCGCGCACCTAATGCTAGGCCAGTTCGGGTGAAGTCACTGTCGCTGCACTGGAGGATCGCGGCTGCTTATAAATACGGCTTTGACAACGGCTTCGTCGCCAGTTGTAGGTAGGTTTGTGAGAAATGGAGCCCGGAACCGACATGTAACATCTCCATTAATAGCAACTCACGACATATCCGCACTTATTTCGTGCGTGCGTGCGTGCGCATGCTCTACAACCGGATGCCCCACCTGTGTAATGTAGAGCAAAAGAATAAATAAGTCATCCGCGTGTTGCAAAGGAACTAAAGAAAATAAGAGGAGCACGGCTTTCTGGCGCAGGTGTCGCAGTGCATCATGAATTTATGCATGAGATTCTTTCCTACGCCACCGGTTCCAAGGTGCGAATGAATAAAATCTGAGCTGCCGCATAGCACCGGGACTGGCGCCGAAGAAATATGACCCTCAAAATCAAACTCGCCGTGCAAGAGGAATGTGCGGCAGGGTGCGCGAGTCCTGAAGTGAAAATACCATTCGTCACCTAACTCTTTGCTCCGTCCGCACTTGAGGTATTATTCAGGTAAAAATAGAGACAGTCCAAAGCTGCGCTGAGACAAAATGCAAAGCTATAGATGCTATTCTGCGCTACTATTCTGAAAGAGATAGAACGCAGCGGGGATTTCTCACTTTTCTAGCTTCACCCTAGCCAGCGCAAAGGAATGCGGAACCGGTACGCGTGAAATTATTAAATCGATAGCAGAAAACATCCGCCCCTGCGACACTGCTTCAGCGAGCTTGGGTGTTGCCATAAGCGCTTTGAGGCCGACCCTATTCAGCCCGGCGGCGCTGCGTGCTTTCAATTAAAGCTCATCGCGTCGGCGCCGAAAAGGGGAACGACAGTACGTGGCTGGCATTTGAGTTCAAGGCTTAACAGGGCGGCAACGCCGAGGAGCGCGCCTTCACAGGCCTTGCCGGCAGAGGAAACGTGACGCGCCGATCCTTCAGACAAAGAGGCGAAAAATAACAGCCACCCTTTTCTTGCAAGGACGCCGTTTCATCCCTGCCGGAAAGCTTACGGACGCCTCTGTCGAAATACAAAAGTGCTTAAAGGCCAGGTCACGCACGTGGATGATTTGTTTGTTGTTCTGTCTGTCTCTCTCTCACTCTCTCTCTCTCTCTCTCTCTCTCTCTGTGTGTGTGTGTGTGTGTGTGTGTGTGTGTGTGTGTGTGTGTGTGTGTGTGTGTGTGTGTGTGTGTGTGTGTGTGTGTGTGTGTGTGTGTGTGTGTGTGTGTGTGTGTGTGTGTGTGTGTGTGTGTGTGTGTGTGTGTGTGTGTGTGTGTGTGTGTGTGTGTGTGTGTGCGTGTGTGCGTGCGTGCGTGCGTGCGTGCGTGTGTGTGTGTGTGTGTGTGTGTGTGTGTGTGTGTGTGTGTGTGTGTGTGTGTGTGTGTGTGTGTGTGTGTGTGTGTGTGTGTGTGTGTGTGTGTGTGTGTGTGTGTGTGTGTGTGTGTGTGTGTGTGTGTGTGTGTGTGTGTGTGTGTGTGTGTGTGTGTGTGTGTGTGTGTGTGTGTGTGTGTGTGTGTGTGTGTGTGTGTGTGTGTGTAAAAGAGTAATGAAAGATGCATTCACTGCAGACAAGATTGTCCTTAAAAGATATTCGACTCGATTTTCAAACTCGAGACATCTATAAAGAGCAAAAAAACACTCTGTAATCACCTTTTTGTAGTGCACGGCGCTAAAGCCTAGTTTTTGGTTCCCGCGACACCTGCTTTCATTTTTTCCCTTTCAAAGTTTACAACAGCTGAGTTTTGAATGAAAACCGTGCCCCTGTCGTTTAAATGCAGTACTCTGTCGATAAAACCCTACTTAAATTTGTCAAAAGCTAATTTAATGCTGTTGGTACGGTCACCTAACCTTTTGTTTATGCAACGGTCGATTAGGGAAGCATGCCAACAACTGTAGCTGTCTTAGCCACCTAGAAACGCTGGCCTCGCATTCCAACTGCTGCCATAAATGCATGCCACTGTACGACGAAACCGTGATGCTGTCGGGGAAATTGTAGAATCCTTCGAAACCAGATGTGCACAGGCTGAGAGGCTGTCGCTGTCAGAGAAATAACTGGAACTCCTTAAGTTATCTATATGAGTTTTTACCGTCGTGGAGGCCTACTTGTGACGATTGTCGGTTTCAGTTTTTTCTATTGTTCTTTGTGTCCCGCAAGTGGTACTCGTGAACCCCCTGTATAACAGAAAACCTGCTCAATCTATTAAAGAACAGTTGTCAGTTCGTGTTGTGTTGGGTTTTTCTTTCGTTTATCTCCGTAAAAAGTTTGGCTTGTATTGCTATGATGAACAACCTACTAAGCCCAATTCTCGCGGTTGTGCTACATCACCCCTCTGTAAATGACGGTATAGCGTAGCCTCCGGGGTACGCAAAAGAAATCGCTGCCGACCTACGCAGGTTACTTCCGAAATCAGCCTGTGATGGTGACGCCTGAAATCTTTTTTTTCGTCTTTTCTGGGGTATAGCTGCTTCGTTTTTGGCTAGAGTAGTTTTTGACGTTATTATGCTGTCGTCTATCGATAAAGACCAACTTCACTTTGTACTTAGTGCGTTTTTTAACACTTGTAGATATCAGCTGAGCGGCCACACCAGAGAAAATGTGCAAACGCCCAGACAGTCGCCTACAGCGCTAGAACAGCGCACTGGGGAGCACACTGACAAGTCTATCGACTTCTTATAGACTCTATTGCCTTGCTATAGACATTTATTTTCGTATATTCATAGTCTATAGACTGTCTATAGACAAAAGCCTACTAAGAGTGTACGGCCATAAATCTAGACATGGTCTATAGACTGTCTATAACATTTGTATTGCCTATAGACTGTTCATTGAGGTTTGTCTATAAAGAGTCTATAGACTTTATAGACAGAAGTCTATGAACAGTCTACCGACTGTCTAAAGAAAAGTGTAGGGCTCTATACATGACCTTATCGGACATGCACATTCACACGTGTCGTGGTTCACTTTTCATGTTTCACACACTAATCTCTAGCCAGTAAGGCGGCGACGAATGTCACAAAGGCACATGATAATGCTTCGTTTTAGAGCTCAAGACAATTGTGTCGACAACTGTACCAGCATAATTTGCGGCTGATGTAGCTTCTTGTGTAGAATTTTATTCTCACTGCGGATGTAGAATAAACCTTAAAACCAAGCAATGTCCCGATTCTTCTTTCGAAACTTACCATCAGCGTAAAGGTAACAGACAAAGCCGAACCACACAGAGCACCCGCTGGTCTTATGTCTTCGTCCTTTTGACATGTGCTAAGTTTCAGAAATGAATCACCGATTCGCCCAGCTTTCTGGATTACTTGAAGTCCTGATTTTATTTACGCTCTGCTTTTCCTTGGAGCACCCTTAGCTTCGGTCGTTTTTTTTTCTGCTGGTTTTGCAAGGCAGCGTCTGTTAAAAAGTTTCGCCACATTGGGTTTATTTAAAACTTTTCCACCCGTGGCTGGTAAGCTCTGTAAAAGTGGAAATAATCCGGTGTGTTTGTGTGTGTACCCTTGTCGATGGTACAGAAAATCCCAGCGATTGCAAGAAAAATAGCATAACGTCAGGAAACGGCCGTATGATGCACGCAGCCAGCCGATCACCTCCAAATGAGACAATGCTATGCATGTGATTCATCTATATATGCTCCTCACTGGCTGGCATGCATGTGGCGCCAGATTTCCCGACATTCGTGCCAAAATTGAGACGCAACTGGTAGTCGTACAGCGTTCAGGGTGGTGTCATACAATTTCTTGTTTTAAATAGTTCACATCAGCTAGTCAAGTTGGAGGCTAGCCTACGACAGGGATTCGAAGGGAATTGAACCACCAACATTTGCACCTTCAATTGTATTCCTTCCTAAACTCTCTACCTCTTCCCTTAACGCGCGGTCGAGCTGTCCACCGACATGTGGGACAGTTAATAATAATAATAATAATAATAATAATAATAATAATAATAATAATAATAATAATAGTTAGAGCGCGACTTCCTTTCCTGAAAAAGCAATTTTCATATCAAAATTGTGATTCAACCGTTAGCCATAAGCGTTCCGGGTGGTGTCATACACGCATGAGTGTGTGGGTGGTGTGTGTGTGTGGAGGGGGAAGCCAATGCACCCAGGGACAGTAATGTATTCACGTCTTCACACGTGAGCAGTCTTAAGTATCTTTGCCAGATTTTTTTTCAGCTGCGGTATCAGAAAAATAAAATCAGGTGAATAAACAGCCCATAAACGTATATTAAAGCGCTAGCATTTCCTTTTATGTACTTTTTTTGTGTGCTATTCTACTCCACCTAGGAGATTTCTCTTAAACAAAATTAAGCCCCGTGTGTTTACCTTTTAATGAGTTAGCATTAGAGTCCACTATCCGCCAAAAATAGTGGGAACCACAAAAATCGCTGATTGGTCGAGAAAGTTCGCGTTGCCTTGTGACGTCATCACAACCTACCCACCGGGGCAGGTAGCAACCGCCCACAGGCTAAAGAAGTGCCGTGCCATTGTCACGGCATCACAAACTGCCCACAGGGGCAGGTGTCAACGAGCCCACCAAATTGTGAGCGGCGTGCCCACCGTGGTAGGTGGAGTTGTAGTGGCGCTGATGCAGACGAAGCTCGGAGCGCGACCTGGCTCGCGCAATCCAGAACACTTTCAGCAACCGACCAGGCGAGCAACGTCAACATCCCGCTCCGCCGGCTCACCAGCCGCGGCTACCGGGACGTCAAATAAATGTCGTCAACCCTCCACATTCTGGTGACACCGGACGACAGCGCCGACGCACGCAACGCCGCTCCCACCGGCTCTGCGCTCCTTCCCGTCCTATTCCTCCACTTGGCCTTGCCGCTGCACGGCCGCAGTTCGCACCCGGCTTTCGGCCTCCTCTCGCCGCCATGTACGCACCTCCCATCACATCCAGTGAGCTCCTTCAGCCATATCAGCGCCCCTACCTTCCTCGGCTGCCCGGCCTGCCCGCTTTTTACGCCAGGGACCCCGTTTTGTGGATGGCGCTGCTAGACTCGCACTTCCATATCAACAACGTGTCCAGCCAGCTGCTGCGTTAGCACGCCAGCCGCGAACTCCCACCCGGTCTCCTAGCACAGCTGCGGTTGCCGCCTCCCGGCGCCGAGATATACCCCGATTTCAAGAAGGGCCTGACGGCGTATTTTGGCTTGGAGCTCCCGCCGACTCTCTGCGCTCCGGTACCGGACTCAGAAACTGCGGCGCCACACGAACCACCGCCCCTGGCCGCATTCTCGACCCGAGCTTCTTCGGTTTTCCCTCCGCCAGTTTATGCACCGGATCCGCTCCCCACACCGGTGCGTCGACTATTGCCGCCACCGAATGAGCTCCCACCCATGGTTCGGCAAGTGCCGCGCGAGCACGCGTCGGTCTCTTGCCACCCTTCCCAATCAGCTGCCTCATCCTACACCGTGGTCTCTCCCAAGATTGCTCCACCCGCTCCTTCAAGCGCCTCTACCACTGCCTCCAGGGATGTCCCACGCCCCGTGCGCCCCAGCGTTGACTCGGACTCTTCCGTTTCATTCCACGGCTTCGAAACCAAGGGCGCCGATCATGCCACTGACGGGCACTGGCACCCGGCCGATGCCAAGAGCGCTGTGTCGACCTCAGTTGTCCCACCGACCTGTGTTGTGCATTCCGATGCACATGCTACTGCACAGTCCCCTTGTGAGCTCGACACACAGCGCCCTTCTGCCCTCGGTACCACATCCGCTTTCCCTGCGCTTGGACACCTGAGCGGCCGCAGTGGCGCAGTTCAGCACTCTGGCCTTCTGCAAGCCCAGACGCTTCGACTTCATCCGAGCTCTGCTTCCCATCACCCGTGCTCTGTGCATCAGTCCAGCTCAGCGCTGCCCCTTTTACCTGAAACTTTCGCGCACAACAGTGTCTCCTTCCCGTCTCCCAAAACCTCCTGCCACCGAGACACTTCGGCTTTCAGCAGTGATTCTTTATGGGTAACCTCCCAGCGCTATTCCTCACGTGAGCAGTGTGCCGTTCGCCTATGCCTACTGGGACATCCATATTATTATTTCATCCTACTGCCTCGTGGCCCTTCCTAGGCCACCGCCCTTCAGCCTTGTCCGCCATCCTGAGGCCTGAACCCAACGCCGGCGCCCCCACTCGGAACATCGACCTTCGCTTCTCCCTGGACATTATGCGCTCACCCATATCTCCAGGCCCTCCACGGGCCTTGTACATAACTATCTTTGTTTTTTTTTTCCTTTATCGTGCATCGCGCTAAGTGGGGAGCCTCTGTATCGGCGCTGATGAAGACGAAGCTCGGAGCGCGACTTGGCTCGCGCAGTCCAGAACACTTTGAGCAACCGACCAGGCCAGCAACGTCAACATCCCGCTCCGCCGGCTCACCAGCCGCGGCTACCGGGACGACAAATAAATGTGGTCAACCCTCCACAGAGTTACATTAATAATTGCGAGAGAGAGAGAGGTCGCGTGACCTGTTGACGTCATCACAACCTCCCCACGGAGGAAAGAAGAATGAGAAGAAAGAAAAGCAAGAAAGGGAAGGTAGTAAGATCAAAAAAGTGAAGCAACAAAAAAATGGGGGAAAATCCGGTTAGAACCAGTTCTTGGTTCCGGCTAGCGAAGGTGTCCATAGGGATCTTTAATGATATCGCATTTCAATCTTTTTTTGTGAACTGTGCATCGGGATCCAATAGACAGAGTTCAAATGAAAAATTTTTAACACATACATCAAAGCTTATGGTAATTGGGTTTCCTTTTGGTGAGCTGGAGTCGCTCAAAGGAAGTGGAAGCTGTAAGTCTTTTGAAATCAAGTCGTTTAAGAAGCGATACCTCTGTAAATTTTACGCACTGTAAAGTTGCTGCAGATAAACCGCACAAGATAAGTTCTGTGCTTAAAGCTCATTTGAAAAACGGATCTTAGTACTGCTCCTCTTCACCGTTGAACTTATCATCAGGTTGGAGATCTCGTGAAAGTTATACAGTGAAAACAAGAATTTCACACCTCTTTGCCTTCTGTCTGACCTTCTAGACTACAAAGTATTCGGATATACTTTCCTCAGGCTGCGCGTCTATTTGTGCCTGCTTTTCCACAGTGGCTCGGTTCGTTGTTTGTCGATCACGTCGCGCATTTCAAAATAGTCTTGCGAAGATAAAAAATCGAGACGGTGGCTCGGACGTTTCATTGGTATGCACTGCCTTATAACGGGCCGTGGTCGCCATACGAACCTCTAAATGGCCATAAGAACACAGCCTCGGGTAGTACATCGACCCAAGACAGGCGGAATGTTGTCGATTTTTCAAGGCACGAGACGTAAGACAGCAATTTCTTTCGAACCGTGAAGTCTTTAAAGTTTATTTTGTGTATGCTGCTCACGTTTCCGAACTGTATGCACTAGATAAAAACTAAGACATGGTGCGCTGTGTGGTGTACCACACTGTAGTTCTGAGAGAAGAGATTCTGGGCAGCCTTCCCACCGGTGGTAGGCGTAATTACTTTAATGATTGGTAGAGAGAGGTCGCGGGACCTAGTGACGTCATCACAATGTCCCCACAGAGGAAAAAATAAAGAGTTGGTTGGGGCGCATAATTTAGGCGTGTGTTAGCGGTACCCAATTATGATAATGATGATGTCCTGAGGTTTAAAGACCCAATTACGCAATCATTTGTCACTTTCAACTTCGTTTTCGTCTTCTGGATCGACAGTGGAAAGCTGTTGAATAAGGCGGTGTGGCGAGTCGACCTTGTATTGAGGTGGGGAGTAGCAACCGGATGCGCCTGCCCGTAGACCATTTCATGGAAATTTCGCGGCGACTGCGAGCCCCTAGACTCAGATATGTTTTCAGCTACTTCAGGACGTTCGTGAAGATGCCGTCTCAGTTCAAATGAGATATTTTAAACCATTTAAAAGGTAAATGCAAAGTGATACGCCAAGTGATGGTCATCACAAAAGCAGACCGAAACTCAGGACTACCTGGAGAACTAAGCTTTCTGCCACCTAAAATAGAGGCAAAGGAGACATGGGGAGGATAAACACAGGATGGCTCCGGTTGGCTCTGCACTCCACTGGGTTGGGGTGCACTGGCATTGACCCGGCATAAGGAATACGTGGGGAATGAGGATTACTTAGAAAGAATAAAAGACCATTCCTCTCGGCCACAAACTTGCCACAAAATAAAAGTAGGTTCATTCGAAATCGTTATCTCCTTGTAAGAGGGAGAACGCATTGCCACTACTTTCCAGTGAATTTCAGTACCTTCCGTGCAGTTTCCTGTACGACCTCAAGACGCTTATTTCATTAATAATACTATGTGAGCTGTCTTGTACTGCATACAAACTTGTCA
This sequence comes from Amblyomma americanum, assembly GCA_030143305.2. Lineage (NCBI taxonomy): Eukaryota > Metazoa > Arthropoda > Arachnida > Ixodida > Ixodidae > Amblyomma > Amblyomma americanum. The sequence continues at coordinate 32,711 of JARKHS020034363.1, read as the reverse complement.
AGGCAGACGAAGACAAGTGCTCCTGTCAAAACGTTGCCGAGCAGACTGACTCTCAACCTCTAACCTTGATCATTTCGTTTTGCGTTGTCAAGAATCTCTTCTTGCCTTCTCTCTTCTGTTCATACAAACGTGTATGTGTAGCGCGACAACACCCGCGTAGCGTCGACCAATCATGCGATTGATCGTAACCCTCTTACACTTGTCAGCTTCTGCACACGTCGTCTGCTTCCATGAGCAAGAAGGACCTGCCGCGGTAAACACGCACTTTCTGCGACAACGAAGCCTGTCACTCACGACGGCCATGTATAAATAAGCAAGCCTGCCTCGTCCCGTTCTAGCGTAATCAAGTTAACGCGACAGAGTGTAACCAACAAATTACGCCCCGATGCATCCTCTCCGGCGCCAGGCCGTTCCAGGTAACTCCCGCGGGATTTTTTCGCAGCTGATGAGACTCAGACGTGCTTTCTATAGCCCGCTGGTCTCGAAAGTACTTAGTAGTGACATGTGATGCATTATAACAATCCAGTGTTGTTACCGCTCTTGCATATTAGGGAAAATTAACATAAGAATAGGTAACATGGATTCCAAAACAAGGCAGGCTGAGCAGGAGGCGGCACAGAGTCCGGTGGGGGGATGAGAATAGGAAGTTTGCGAAGATAAGTTGGCCGAAGCTGGCAAAGGACAGGGTCAATTTGAGAGATATAAGGGAGTTTCTTGTCCTTCAGTGTGCTTAGTTCGGTAATGGTGATTGTGATGAACATGAGAAGACCAGCTACAAACTAATGACAGCCAAGAACTCTCTCAGCTCATACAGCCCCATTGTATATACGTCTCCAGTATTGCAGCCACTGAACACTTGTATGTGCAGTTTACAAACTAACAAGACATGAATGGTGACGGACGATGAGGATGAATATGACCTATACTCTCCGCTTTGCGTCGGCGTGCTAAAGGGAGCATCGTCATCAGCTCACTGTGTCCACCTAAGGACAGTGACCGCTCCCATATCTTTCCAGTTAACCCTGTCCTGCTCCATCTCCCGCCACCTTGCCCCCGTAAGCTTCCAAATCACATGCGCCCATTTGATCTTTTGACGCCTCCTGCTACGCTTGTCTGCTCTTGGTATCCATTCCGTTACCTTCAACGACCATCGGTTATCTTTCCTTCGCATTACATTCCCTGCAAAAGGCCATTTCTATATCCTGATTTCAGCCAGGACGTCAACATCTTGCGTTTGTTCCCTGACCCACTGTGCTCTCTTCCTGTCACTTGAGTGACACCTATCATTTTGCTTTTCATAGCTCTCCGTGTTTTCATCAATCTAAGCTCAGCCCTCTCCTTTAACCTCCACACTTCTGCCCCATTGCTGAGCACCTATTAGGCAGAGCTGTTATATAAAGATATAATAGCAGACGTTAAATATGGCGCAGACGACGATGATACTACTACTACTACTACTACTAATAATAATAATAATAATAATAATAATAATAATAATAATAATAATAATAATAATAATAATAATAATAATAATAATAATAATAATAATAATAATTTATACCTTGCCTTTTAGTGTTAATCCTGTAAGTTATACGACTTGTACTGGAAGTGGAGTCACCTGGACGAGGAAGCTACGAACAGCATTATGCGTTCATCGTACAAAGCAGCACTGGGGCTGCCCCAGTATGCCAGCACACAGCATCTCCTCCAAGTCGGCATCCACAACACGCTCACAACTCATAGAGGCTCACAGGACCGCCCAAATCCACCGCCTCTCCCGCACCAAACACGACCGGCTCATACTTGACCGTCTCAACATCAACCCCATAGGCGACGTCCACCCCACCGCCCCCATTCCGACAGGGGTCCATAGCCGCCTTGTTGTCAAACCAATCCCCCCAAGAATGCTACCTGGCCGCCATGATGCTCGCCGCAAGCTCAAAGCCCTAGCACTAAATGCCACATACCTTGCTGACGATCACGCAATATACGTGGACGCTGCACGGCAAAATGCAACAACATACGTGGCTTGTGCAACCACGCCACAATCCACTCTCGTCACCACCGCCACAGTACTAGCCCACTCTCCCACCGGGGCGGAAGAAACCGCCATCGCGCTGGCCATCGCTGCCTCACGTACGCGCACAGACCTAAGCGGCGCTAAAAAAGCGATACAAGCTTACTCTGCAGGTTTTCTCTCCCACTCCGCTCCACGAAACCTTCGCGGCTGCACTCCTGACCATAAGATCAACCTCGTCTGGGTACCCGCCCACGCGGGTCGACCGAGTAGCCCGAGCCATAATGAACCGGGCGACCGGCCACACGGATCCAGACACTCCTGCTGAGGCTCCCCAGGCCATTGCCGCAATTACTAATCTCCACAGAGAGACGAGACGCCAATTTCCTCCTCCCCACCTCGACTTAAATCGAGCGCAAAGCACCATGCTCCGCAGGTGGCAGACCCATTCGATTCTCCTCACTCATCACAGACGGGGAATACGACCCAGCCTGCCGGAACTGTAACCAGGGAGAAATCGCCACCCAGGTGCATATCCTCTGGGGTTGCGCGGGAAACCCGCTCCCTCGAAACTTACTGCCAGCTCCCTCCGAGGAGGAATAGAACAAACACCTCAGAAGGCCAGACAAGACTATTCAACTGGCACTCGTTTCGTGGGCTCAGGAACTCGCCCCCACCCGGGGGCCACACCAAGCCTACCTGGCATAAATCCCGACATTCTATGGCAATAAAATTGTCTTTTCTCTCGCTCTCTGCTACAGGTCGCCATCTGTCTTTGAAATGCAGCACACTACTCCTCTAAATTGCGGCGATGGTCAAAAGTTTTTATGTTCCAGCCCGTGGAGCAGTTCAATTTTCGCGGGTGTCATTTTTATCCCGTTCGGCACATGCACACAGCCAAGCGTCTCTTTCTTTTCTGGTCCGTGCAAATTGGGCGGAATTTTCAGATTTTAAGACTTTCAGGGGCGATCTCGCCGCTATGTTGGAAATATATTTGCGAAGTTTGTCGAGAATAGAAACTAAAGGATTTGTTTAAAATAAAGAAAGGCGGCACAGGATGTAAAACATGAGACAGTGTGAACATCAAAGAACGCATCGCGCTTTTCTAGTGTATAGAAAAAATCGCCAAGTGCCGTCGCAGCGAGCGTTCACCTGGCGAAGAAATATGTCCAGGCACAATCACCTTGGCTACGCTTGAGGAGCGCCTGTTTAAAAGGATGGGTTAAGGAACCAACGGCGCTCACAGTGGGCACATGTATGCGATGGTGTTCCAAGCAAAGCGTCCGCACTATGAAACGCGACGCCAAGAGATAAAGTCCTTGAGCGAAAACGCATGACCAGTCATTCCCCATCTTCCCACAAGTGCCACCAGCTGCCAAGTAGTGAGAGCCCGTGAATCGAACGAAAGCGCGTCAAATTATTCGTGTTTCGAAGTACGAAGTCTCAGCTTGCTCTACGCCGAATATTCATGGAATTTATTGGCTCAGCATCGTTGCGTTTTGGCCGAGTTGGTTGTCATAGTGGATGCCCCTGAAATTTTTCCCTTTTCTTCTCCGTGTTTGTTGTGTGCGCAAAATTTCCATCCACAATTTATTGGCACCTACAAGTCCCAGTAGACTGTGCCACTGCATTGCAATGGACCACTATACTTAACCCTCTCACTTTCATATCCTTACTCAATGGTACAAATATTTCATCGTGAGACAAAACAACGCGCTTTTTATGGTTAACATTTGTCAACGGCCTGATTCCTTAAAACTGTGCGACCAGCGGCGCTGGCTGCGCGCTTCTTCGCTATTTAGTGGACACTAATATTGGGATTTTTGTGATTCAACTTAGCATCTTCCGACTGAAGTCAAGCGCCTATCTTAATTTCTCTAAGGGCACAATCACAAAAGATGTTGGTGGATTGTAAACTAGCAGCTCTGTTATTTGCACTGCACCAGTACGCAGCCCAGCAATGTGATATGCTGTTGTAGCCGCTCTTTCCTATGACGCATGCAGCTTTCCAAAGTTCGATTTGAAGATACGTTTCCTCTTACGCTGCATATAAACTTTTCGATATTCTTGCCCATAAGGTTTCAACCTCCGTCCTCCAACAGTTCCTAGCACTTGGATATATAAAAACGCAAACCTAGAAACATTTTCTTATTGAGCTTCTACAGCGAGAGCTGTTATATCTTTGATACAGATTAGTGAATTCATTTAACTTAATTTATAGACATTCATTCAGTTTAATTCAATTAAAAGACCACCACCTGCCACGATTGGCAATTCTCCCTCTCCAAGTTGAGACGACAGGCGGGTAACTGCGAGAGGAAAGAGAGAAAGAGGCGACGGGTGGCCGGATTAGATCTCGCTGATTCGCATTAGCACGGCTAGGCTTTATCTTGCGGCTAATGATGTCCCATGACAAAGGAGAACCAGGTTGCTCTTTTGGAACCCCCGTAAGGCTCATTTTTGCACAGTTCTCCAGGAAGGTGTATATCGCTCGACCAATGAGCTGATGCTCAGTGCCGTGTTGGGAACGTGGTAAATGCGTTTAATTTATTTGGGTTAAATTCACTGCCACCTGCCATGGTGAGGTTACCCACAACGCGGTGGGCAGGTGGGCCACCTGCTTTTTGACGACAAGGATGGACGCCGGGGCATTTCTTGCGAATAGAATCTCTAATGCTACCTCATTCAAAACATTGTGCTTTTGTGCGCAGGCGCTGTTCGCATTTCCTTTCCGGTCAGACAGTACGCTTCGGTTACACGTACCGCTAGATCTTGCCGAGCTCGGGTGACCTCCTGTCGGCCGCAAAATTTCTCTATCAGCACGGTCCTTCATTTTCATGGCGTCTGAGGCACTGAGCGTCATTCAGTGAGCTTTGGCGTTACTCACGCCGTTTATTTCTCCAAACTCCGCGCGTAAACGCAACAGACGATGCGCCGGAGACGATGCGAACGCTCCGAGGTGAAAGACAAACAAGCTAGAGCCGATAGGCGGCGCCTTCAGCAGTGCCGCAGAGGCTCTCTCTCGCATGCGCCTGGCGCCAACCACTGAGTGCCGTCTCCCTCTCACGTCCTCTCCCCTTGATGCAAACTTCTCTTTCCCTTCATCGTTTACGCGAACACCAGATGGGCCGCGTCGTTATTCTGGCATACGAGGGATTAACAGCTGTCGCTCTAAAACAAAGAGCCCAGCACGAATTTTGAACTTCACCCTTGGACCGGGACTTTCTCTAAGATAGATAGATAGATAAAGAGGAGGAGGGAAAGACAGGGATGTTAACCAGAAAGGGGTTCCGGTTGGCTACCCTGCACTGGGGAAGAGGGATTAGGGGGCTAAAAGGAGGAAGAGAGAAGGGGAAAAAGGCATAACACACACACACACACACACACACACACACACACACACACACACACACACACACACACACACACACACACACACACACACACACACACACACACACACACGCACGCACGCACGCACGACGCTGTCACAATTTGTCACACAATCCAGTCGCTCTCAAGTAGGCAAAGAGTGCCTTGTATGCCTTGAGGGCAGTCGACTGCTGTGGCCACGGACCGAGGATCTTTTGCTCTGTTAATGGGCGAGGATCGAGGCGGTCCAGGGCACAACTTTCTCTAAGCTCACAAAAGCGCTCGGCAAGCAGAAAATGGCGTGTTTACGCTTTCGCTGGCGCAGACAAGGCGACCTCAATATAACGAAATTTTTTATGGTTTGAATCATTCGAGCGGCCTTCGGAACTGTCCTGCCAGCAGTCGCAGCATATATATGTAGACTCATGTAACTACGTTAACTTTTTTGTTTAAATAAAGTGTGCCTCCATGTTTTAAAGTTTTCCTTTAACAATTTTGAGCTCTTACAGCAGCTGCTCTTCCGCCCGTTTAGGCTCGTAGTCGTTTCTCCCTAATTCGCGACGAGCTTAAACATTGCAGGGGCCCTTATTAAATTTATGAGCACATATCACGTGCCGTTATTTTCCCTCCAAAACATCCACAACCTAAGCCCGGTAGAGTCGAAGCCAGCGCAAAGCAGCAGCAGTCCCGATGCAGTGAAGCCCGTCCCAAAGGAGGGCGACACAGCGAGGGCCTCTGTAGACGCTGACCTCTCGTCCCGATTGGCGTCGATCTGTCCGCGGGTGAAGGGGCTTCTTCCCTCTTCCACGCCCTTTCCCCATTTGGACTATATATCGGCAGATCTCATACCCCGCCCAGCGGGGCTGCGCTGATGCACATGCCCAGAGACCGGTGCCCTCCCACGCCTATACTCGCGCAACTACATCGCAGCGCGTTACTTGAACGTCCCTTTTTCTTACCCTTTGCTTTTTACTGCCCGTTACCGCCGCCGCGTCGCCGACGGCAACGGGCGCCCGGAAGTCTGAGCAGCGGCCTTCTTTTACGACCCGCCCGCTCGGAGGCGATGTCCACCCCCGGCGTTCCTCGCCGCCGCCTCGCAAGAAAGAAGCGCCCCAAATCGGAAGCCCATCGGAAATCTTTGCACGGGCGCCGCCGACGCGCACCCCGCCCTGCCGCCGGTCGGGGAAAAGGGCGCGGGGCCGCCGCTTGTGTCCCGCGGCCCTGCGAGCTGACGGTGCGACTGCTATACGTGCCTCCGCCTGTAGTCATCTGGCCCATAATTTGATCGCACGAGCTGCGAAAGTCCTCGCAGGGGCCACGTATTGAAATCCGATGGTCAGATGAGACAAAACTCCGGGGTAGGTTAGCAGATTGTCGCGATGCCTGTCGGCGCTAAAATAAACGACGCGCTAGGCAGAAACTCTAATATTGCTCATACCCGCTCTAGCATTCGGCAACAAAATCAGCGAAACATTTTGACGGTCCACTGCCGCGTAAAAAGGATGCGAAGCCCGAGTGACTTCAATACTAAGTTCAGGGTCCTCAGCGACTGGCTGTATACTGGGCATGAATTCAAGCCACAGTGGCCGCCATTTTCGCGCACATGGAGCACGGCCAAAGGCACCGCGCATGTCTAATCAGGTTATCAGCGCTTGCTCCGGTCTGCACCGCTCAAGCTGCGCGCTATACAACGAAATCACTCCTTTGAGGTCACATTAATTTTTTCCAATATAGACGGGAAACGCCAACAGTTGGTGCATCCCTTTAACCAGCGCATTTTGCTCGACACAGTGCATGTGGTCTACCGGTTCGGGTTGGCGTGTACTGTAACGCAGACCATGCAGCTTTAATATGCAGCGGGTTGCACATAAATGTAATTACAATGATGTCAATGCACCAAATAGCTCTTATCTGTAACGTGTGAAATGAAAATCGATTATTTCCTCTGCCCCACACGCAAACATTGGTGCTCTCAAGGTCTATATTTGATTATGTTAAGAGGCAAATAAGCGGTATAGCGTTAAAGACGTTACAGTCACGAGAGCTTTACAACCATCCACTAAAATGTAGGACTACAACGCTACGAAAACGTTTTGTAATGTTTTGAAAGTTGTCTAACTACTGTGTACAGCCCGCTCCTGCTTGCGGCCTCTAACATAGCAGTATTATGTAAATAAACAAATAAAATGAAAATACAGAAGTCAGTGGGCAGAATATTTATCCATTGCATTGCTTCAGGCCCCTGGGGTTGAAGAACTGGAGCATCAAGAAGCGCTGATCAGATGCGGGAAGAAGAAGGGAGGGGGGTGTCACGTGACACGTCCCCCCAGCTACGCGTGCTGGTGGCTGTCGCTGTGTGCGCCCCACAGTAAGACCGTTTCCAAATGACGCGCGCGATGGGCAGAATTTGTAGCGCCACAGTGCCAGGCATTATTGCGTTTTCGAGGCAATAAAAACTTATATGGCTATTACTAACCGCCAGACAAATTACAATCACAAGCCTACATTTATTAGTTAAATGTTAACTGTCCCGATTTAGTAAAGCAGCGTTTATGTTATTATGGCTTACTTGTGCTTTTACAATCGCCAGCACTTGTGTTATTACACTCTAAAAGCTATCTCCATATCCAAAAAAAGCCTAATTTTAAAGTTTGCCAAAAGCTTCGCTCAAATAGCCCCTATATTTTGTATTTTTTGTTCCATCGGTTGTCAAGCGGCAATAAAGAATAGCAGAAAACAACTGACAGGCTTGAACGAAACCAACAAAAAATAAAACAGGGAGATTAGCGTATCTCTGGGGACGAAGTTAAACTAAATGAAAACGTAGGTTAACCAATGCGAATTAGCGCATTCTCAGTGCTCTCGATGATATTCTTTGGACCTTGTGACTCCTTCATTTCTTTATGTCTCTACATAAAAGCTATCTTAAAGTGAAGGGTTGAAAAAAAACGCACTCTTAAAGGCTACCTTGCGTCATTTCTGATCTTCTTGCCTGTCCACGCAAGGAACCTCCCTACATGACAGGTGAAAACATGTGTATCACCCGGCAAAGACTAAAGGATAAGAACAGCATGCTTAAGTTTGGTCGATACAGGGGCTGGAATTCATTACAACCAGCATTCATTCATTCATTCATTCATTCATTCATTCATTCATTCATTCATTCATTCATTTCCTCCTTGGCTTCTCAAATTTATTTCATACATATTAAATTTTATGTGAACCTACAATAGCACACCTTAGTAGGTGCTCCTAAGTATAGCTAATGCAGGTGCCAGATCTTGGCGGTAGCATAATGATGCACGAACACAAAGAAATAGGTTAAAGAAAGAAATAGTAGCGAAGGCAAAATAAATTAGCAGCACCACGCACTGCTCTTCAGAACAAATTCACTCTATGAGAAGAAGAAAAAAAGCTCGCCATCAATCGTAGCCGGAAATCTGAGCTTGCAATCAATCCCTCTAGACCTAGTTCAGCACGCAAATTGCAAAAGCGATGCCCGCAACAAGTACTTGAAAATGGGACTTCGTCCGCAAGAGAGATCAAACGGGCGCGGTCTGCTGCTCGCTCATTTGGTGCTTACGGGGGGCTCACCTCTGCGCATGGATGGACGGAGTTCATTTTGAGCACGCCAGCAGTAGTCGCGCTCTCGTGCCGTGCGCGATGTCTGCCCCGTGTGCGCGCGTGTCATCTCTCCCACAGCCCGTTGTGCCTCAAGAGCGGTGCGAGCTGGGCAGTATTATTTTTAATTCTTTTTATCGCCCACTCTACTGTATGTGTACAGCTGAGACACCGGGCTAGCTCACGCACTCAGTGCGTGTGCGTAATGCGCGCGGCGCCAGCAAATATTGACCGTGCGGATGTTTCGGACCAGCGGCGCGCTTATGAAACGGGCTCCCCCCTCTCCACGCTCTAACCCCCCCCCCCCCCCCATGGCTTTAACCCTCACCCAAAACTCTTTTGCGGAAGAGGCGTCGTCGCATTCAAAGCTCCGGCTAAGTTCCCCGTCATCGTGTTGAACCCTGGGACTCGCTTGACGCCAGCCGAGTGATGTAATTTCATTAGCTTCTGACTGACCGGCTTGCGGCAGCATTGCGCTCAGCCGCCCCTCGCAAACACCCGGGAGCTTCAGTAGCACTGCTCCGTCGGAGCTCGCTCAGCCTGGACGCGGCGTACTGCGCAAGGCGGGAAACCGAGTGCGCGCAAGAAGATAAGGGCCAGCGGTGACGGATTCTGAGTTACGTTACTTTCCGAGTGGAGATCCACTCAGGAGAGTGGAAAGGCGCGCTGTCTAGACTGGAAACACTGTAGACAGAAGGGAGTAAAAAGAGAGTAAGCTGTCCTCTAGCGCTCTCCCATTTATAAAAGAGAGTGGGGACACCTTACTCCCTATTTACTCCAATATATGCGTATTCGTGTTTAGAGTAGGCACCTCAACCGCGCCGTGAAGAGGAGGAGAAGGCAATCACAGAGCAGGGGAAAGAGAGGCAATCTGAAGCGATAGAGGCTTCCATGTTCAAGAGTGCAAATCCGGGTGAGGACGAACGACAAGATGAGTACAAGCGCCCACATCCAACCGAGTTTTGTCATGCCACACTGGCAACATACTCGTATGATGGTAATGATGAATTTTTATGGCGCAAGGACAGCTTGGATGAAAGAGCACCATGGCACAAGGTGATTTCATCTACGCAAGGTGGGTCAAAGACCCGTTTTCTAAGCATTTCATCGCAGACAAGTCAGACAACAGTCAGAGGAAAGCTTGTCCCCACTGTATCACCGGTGGGTACCCGGCGGCACTGGGGATCGAACCCCGCACCTCCCCCATGATGGGTTGATGTTCTGAACCATTAGGCCAACGCTAGCAGAAAATATATGTATATTTTGCGACGAAAAAAAAAACAAGGACATACGCTAACAGACAACACCGAACTAACGCATGAAAACAAAAAGCAGGGAAGTAACTATCGCACTTCCTACCATGACTATGTTCTCAAACAGGACGGCTATTTCTCTAAATGTGGAATTGGTGGTTCGCTTGTGCAGCGTTAATCTTACTCAACAGCCCACCTGAGCTCTCTCAGGCGCGGCACTTCTATTATCCTCTTGCCCTGATGTACTGCACTTAAGAGCTGACGAAAAAGCGCAGAAACAAAGCGAAGGCAGAAGTAGTGCTGGACGACTAAAGCGATTGTGTTGTCATGTTATTACTCCATTCGTGTCCTTCCTTTGCGATGTTTAGTCGACTATGAACTGCCACCTATCTCGGACGTTCATAATTACTATTACTGATCACCGTTCTATCCGTCTGTCTCTGGTCCTCGTACTTTTTTTGCATTTAAACTGATGCCCTTTCAAATGTTGTGTTTGGTTTTATGACACATAGACAACTAAAGCCGCCAAGCGCCTGTGTTCTCTCATCAGGGCTGCCGGTGGTGGCCACATCGCGGCATATTGGCAACTTTCCACAACACCTGGCGACTGAAGCTTCGGGTTGGTTGCCTAGCTACCTTTTTGTTTGTCTAATTTCTACTTTCACGCAGGTGTGTTCGTTAGCAATGATTTATTAGAACCTACCTACGCGCATGAAGACGATAATACATCGTTTCTGTGCCTCATTCTTTCTAGCATCTAACTTTTTTCTTTATGCGCCAAGAAAAATGGATGGTTAGTTCAGGCGGACGTCATATAATGTACGGTATGTTCCTGGTTTGACATCCCATATTTCTAGGGGTCGAGCAAGCATTATGCACTCACTGCAGTGCATTTTTGTTAGTCCCTGACATATCTAGTTGCGCTCATCGGTCTGAGTTTTCTACTTCTCCCTTTGTTTTGTTTTTTTATATTTGTAGCCGTTGCCATTTTCCCGCTTCCTCAGGAAGCGGCTGCGTACTTAGGCGCTCCGCCGACTGACCGGTATTTTACAAGGAACCGCTGCAAACGCAAAAAGCGGCACAGGATTGTTGAAACAGACATTTTCTTTCTTTTAGTTGGGGAAGGGGGGGGGGGGGGGCAAATTTCCTTCATTTTACTAGAACCAGCAATCCAGCGATTAAGTCTTAGGCACATAAAGATAGCCCCGGACAGTTTCCCTTTCCCGATCTTTCGGGCGGAGTTCCTTGAAGATCCTGCCACTCCACTTTCAAACGGCGACTCTGAGCGCGCGCTTTCGGAAGTCGCCGTATCAAGACCACAGCTTCGAAATAAGGTCAAGCTGGACAAGCTTGTGGCGATGATATGAATAGAAAAAAAAGACTTCGGTCTGCGGTTGCAAGAGAAGACGTCATCAATCTTCCCCGTGCCCAGCAAGGCTCTTCATTAAATGAACCTTCGTTATAAACTGTCAGTCTCGGTGAGTGAGGGCTTGGACAGAGCCTTGTTTCTGTGCTTTTGCTTGCGTGTATATGACGCCGGCGACAAATGAGGCTTCTAAAATTGAAAACACGGCAACGCTTGGCTACTCTGTCTCTCTACTTTCGGAAAGAAACAGTTCACGCAGCCCAGGGCGGGATTGAAACCGTTTAAATTGGTCTTACAGGGGTGGCCTCTACAATCAGTGACGTACAGGTCAGGGCGTAATCGAGAAATAAGTGTCAGACTACGATGTCAACAGATATGCCCTGAACTCATTTTCCTCGATTGATCAATCATTTCCTGGTCAAATTACTGATACGTTAAAATCGGCAAGCTAGTGCTAGGTGGAGCATCTTTATCTTTGAAACTGGGAACACTGGGCTAACAGACATAGACAACAAGGAGAGGGTGATGGATGGGACGCGCTCACAATCGCAATTGAATTTCTTGCGCTCTAAACAGAAAGGAGTAAAAAGGTAAAAGCTTACTCCCTTTTTATTTTACTCCCATACAGGCGTATTCGTGTTACGATGAAGATGACATAAGTGCAGTGAAGCAAAAAAAAACGACATGCTTAGGCCATCCGAAACTAAAGTAACGCTGCCGTCACAACCTGGCGTCCGGAAATCCCACCTCACAATAGGCAAACGATACCCACGGATCACTAAATCTAAAATTGGTTAAAAAATTAAAAAGCGATGCCAGCGCCTCTCCGCAAGCCAACTGCTAGGAGCGCAAAAGATCCCCTGTGATAGCTTACCAGAAAAATGTCTCCCACAAGATGAAGAAAGGTTGCGCAACGTTATGGAATTGACGTCATGTTTTCTGCCCTCTTGAGGATGGCCGGCTTGTAGGCGCGTGTACGGGGAAATTTCAGACATAACTTCACCAGCGAAAGCACGAGACACCAGAAGAACAACAACACAGGACAACGCTGGACGCATGGAAATCTGGCAGCCGGAAGACCCAACATATAGAAAGTTGCCCCCTGAAGAAGAAATGAACTGTAACAACGTAACCATGTGGGTTAGTTGGTGTATTTCAGACATAACTTCACCAGCGAAAGCACGAAGAAGAACACAGAAGAAGAAGAACACAGGACAACGCTTCCAGCGTTGTACGGGGAAAGATTGATATGACACCTAATCGTAGCCCCTTTTTACGCCAAGAAAGACATAAGTCTCGGTACGCAGCCTAAGTGTACTGTTGACGAAAGCCAACAGTAACCAAAACCAAGGAGCACAAGGAAATGGTTCTTTCTTTTTTCTAAATGTGGTCTTGATCAACGGTAAATTAATAGTGTTACTTGTGGTTTACGAATTCCATTTTTCTTGCGGGTGTGTTTACGTCGGTCAGTCGGAGTGCTGTATTACGTAAATTTGCTTAGATGAATGTTTTAGGTATCAGTCTTTCACCGCGTATTCTCACGTTGCTACGCACTGCATGGACTGCGAAAACAGGGACAAAGAAAGTAGGTGTCCTGCTTTCTGATAATATTAGGATTTTATGCTGGCGTAAGAGCTGTCGTACACGTGAATTTCATGAGACATATGTGATAAAGAAAAAGCAAAAGTATGTATTAGCGAACCCTCGGTACCACTTGCTAATTTTGAGGTGCGATTCCCGGACGCGAGGTTGTGACAACAGCGTTACTTACTTTTATTTTTAATGGTCTCTCAGTTTGTCGTTGTTTTGGCGTTTTTTTTTATTCGTTTCGCTTCACTGTGTACACCAAGTGTTACAGGGAAGACTTTAAGTAATTTAAAAAACTAGGCTTTTTGGGGTAATAATATGGCTTTTGCGGCATAGTATTACCAGCGTTGGCGGACACCAGAAAGTTAGCGAATCGTTTTAGGTAGCAAGCTGGTTAACTAATCTCCGATAATTAACTTTTTAATTATCAGAGTTTGGCACCTAGTTGCACTCAGAGATTTGTAGCCGGCCGTTATTAATAGGCTTATCAGTTTTTCGTATTTCGAAAACGCGATCACCCTCGCCGCTGTGGCTCGACAAAATTTGGCTGCATCGTGCAAAAATGCATGCGCTTCAGAAAAGTATGCAGGCAAAGCAACCTTTTTATGTGAAGGTAATAAGTCAAAAAGCCAAATTTTGTCGAGCCACGGAGCCAAGGGTAATCGCATTTTCTAAACTGATAAAACCTGATACGCCTGTTGCTAAGAGCCGTCTACAAACCTCTGATTGCAATTAGTCGCCTAACTTTAATAGTTAAAAAGTTAATTATTAAAAGTTAGTTAACCAGCTTACTACTTGAAACGATTCACCGGTTTTCTGGTGCCCGCCAACACTGGCAATGCTTGCTGAAAAAGCCATATTTTTACCTCAAAAAACCTAGTTTTGAAAATTACTTCTCTGTTATACCTGGTATGTCATCGTTTATGGTTTTCGGCGCTTCTACATGTCCACTACACTCTTCTGTTGACCGCGGCTGTTAGCGCAGTGTCCCCAGTTTGAAAGATATTGCATATTTTACTTGATATTCTTGTATACATTTTTTCGGCTAATTTTTCATAAGCTCAGCGCGACAGTAAGCATCTATTTTATTCTCGAATTGATAACGTAGGTCTCCATGAGGGCGGCCGCATAATGTTGCGAGCTGCTCAACCGATTCTCTCGATCTGAGCACCTGAACCCAACAGTTTATCTCCAGCGAATCACTCTCGTCATAAAACCTGGCTTAATTGCCGACCAGACTGGTGCACTGGTATTAATATTGTTTTTTTTTTCGCGCACACTTGCCTCGAACTACCGTGCACTCTTCCGGCGGTAAGATTTTTTTAGCCCCGAAATAGTTACTAACATCGCAGCACCGCAGGGCACCAGGCACGACTGCAAAGGACGCTAGCCTTCAACCAGAACCGCAGTCTAAGTGTCCTGGGTGAGCCTCTTCCGCACAAAAAAGTTCCAGGGACGTATTTTACGTCATAACTTTCAAGACGTAATTCCTTATTTCACGCAGGAAGGTAATAAGGCCTTCCCACGGGCCGTTTTGAAAGTTAACGAAGCCTTATTCCAGAAGGCCTCGCACCGTTATACTACCAAGCTCAAAACCCCTTTTCTCCGCCTTTATCTGGTAGGGCACATTGTAATAGCGGCAGCATACACACAACACCGTTGTTCATCACTGTGCGTCACTCACCTTAACGCGTTTCATGGCTTCTGACCTTTCCCTCTCACTTTTATTCGGCCATAAAGCATCTTAAGAGAGGGAAGCGAGCCTATAGAAAGACTGCTCTGCACCTCAGAGCTTCTTTTTTTCTAGCATAAGCTTGCCTTCACCCCTCTCGGAGCACCAAGCCACTTAGCAGGCTCAAGAAGCCCTTGTTGTCGTCCTGGCTTCTGGGCGCGACCATTCATCACCGATCACTGTCGTCTCGGGGCCCCGACAACGCTGGAGGCACGCCCCGAAAGGCAGCGGCTCAAGACCCGTCAAGAGACGTCGGCGGGCCT